>OMKR01050189.1:0-16215 GCA_900302355.1 Cyttopsis rosea | reverse complement strand
ACCCCGGGTTGCTCTGAGGATGCCGCAGGGGGTTGATGGCATTTGCGGGCTCTGCAATTATTTGAATACAAGAGCTGAGGTGGGACGTTGCAGACCCCCAGTGGGGTCGTTGACTGAGATGGCAACACGTTGATTAGCATAGAGGGAGCTGCATCCACTTAGCCTGGAAGAGACTTGTCGCTCTCTTTAGCCACCCCATTCCTTTCTGCAGAATATATTATCTAGTCGTCAGTGTATGCCACATGTGGGATTCTTTGGTCAATCGGTATTGACATATCAGCAAATGCATATCAATTCAAAAGCACAAGTAAAAACCACAGAGACATCTGGGATTCTGTGATAATGATTTTTTTTTGTGGGGAAAGCAAATGTTCAGCAGAAAAGAGATGCTACAGAAGTGCAGAATCACACAGAAACGGGATATGTACCGTAGCTTTGTACACCGCCGGTTGCCGTAGTTGATATATTGTTGCTTAGCTGCAAAGCTGCAAGTATGAGGATATTGGGAGATTCTTATGCCCTGAATCAATAACAAAATATGACAGTATCACAGCTGGACAGACATAATTCTGGGTTGCAGCTGGAGCCAGAATCACAGAGGTACACAAATATTGTTTTTCTAAAACCTCTTCATTTTGCCCACGTGCTCCTAAAATCAGTTGTATTCTTAAAGCATAGTTGGGCAACCTTTTTGTTCAAAAAGGCAACTGAAATCATCTCAAATATAATTGAATGAATGGCTTCAGAGTATTTCAGAAAATGATTGTAAAAATTTCTCAATATTTTTAAAACGTTTATCATGATTAAAAGGGTTTTATGTCTGACGTGGAAATCTCTATTTTCTGTATCATACAAGAAATGTTGTTACAGCCGTGGCAATCAATTTGAATCAACCAAACCAGAGGGTTTTTCTTTTAACGCGGCCATGACAGATTCATTCAAGCTTTGCAATGCACAGCCACAGTTATGGTGTATAATCAGCGGCCGGCCTGGAGGCTGCGTTACTTGGCAACAAAAGCCACTTGTCGTATTTCCACCCACTCAGGTCGATCTGAACTCTGTCAAGGTGATTATGTAGTTATAAGCACTTAAAACAGCTCAGTGCCGGGCGCCTTTGCCCACCATGAAAAGAGCTTTGTGTTCTGGGAATAAGGCCTTGGTCAGCACCGAGGCAGATTACCACGTGTTCACCTCTCTAGATGTACTGTAGATTAGGGGTTGAGGCACAGGAAATGAAATGTTTGGTCTCTCCACATTGTGGTCATTTGGAGTGTTTGTACAGGTACTACCTGTTGATATGGATCTAGACACTGACACAAGCGGAGCGCAGAGGCTCTGAGATTGGACACGAGACAGATATCAGACTTCCTGGGGGATAAGTGTTACCGATAAACTTCTGTCGAGAGTATAGAGTACGAGAGATATGATTACATTAGTGTATGACCTTTCTGGTCAAACAACCTTTTGGCTGCATGCAATTTTCCCCTTGAGGTTACCAATGTCTCATGAAAACCTGACATTTTTCGTTAGATTTTGTATTCGCTAGCGAACATGATGTATCTACATAAAGGAAGAACTTTGTTAAATAATCACTATGTTTGGTTTGAGTTTACCATTTCTATTATTCCTATAAAAATTCTGATATTGCACAAATAATAGTCCTGACGCACTAGTACAGAGTTACGTTTCTTGACAGTAAAAATTTTAATTCTCTCCATTCAACAACTAAACAATGCGCTGATCTCTCTGAAAAATGTATTTCAGAAATCAAGTTATGGAGAACCGTCTTGCTTAGTGTCCGGAACATTCTTTCCGTAAAGTCCTCTGTGGGCCTCGCCTTGATGGAACAGGGTCAATGTACATGCTGGGGGATTGTATTTGTCATTCCCGTCATAGACTTCCCAAAGAGAGGGAGACGGGGCTCACTTCAGAGAGAACCTGCTGACATCCATCTCTACATCTGTTCAACAAATGGCCGTGACAATTATATCTGTATGTGCGAGTGGGCGCGTGTGTTAGCATCTCCTCATTCCTTAGACATAAATACTCTAAGAGAGATTTACAGAAAAAAAGGAAAACAGGAACAGGAAACAAAACAAGGGAAAATACGAGAAAGTGTAGGATGCAAAAACAAACCAATATGAAAGAAATGCAACAGGAGAAAAAGGAGTGAGGGGCAGTAGGGGACAGGCAGAGACATTGTGTGTGTGGGTGTCTAAATGTATTCTCTGTATACTCCCCACACTGCCCAATCTCCTCGCTTGGGGAAGGTTAAGATGTTGGTTGTGTTTTGGGTTGGGGATTCAGGCAAAGGTGCTCCATGGGGATTTCAGATGGACAGCCTGCTCCGATCCGGAAGGTCTGTTTCCGCTCGTGGCTCCAGTCTAATGAGGGAGATCCAGACACGGACAAGGCCGGTGGTTCACACCAGCCTGCTGGTAACTCACAGTAACCCTACCCCCAAACCTCCCCCACCGCCTCCAGGGCTTGATGCCGATTCACACATCCCATAGAAGGTGGGGGGTGTTTCTATGTGGTGAATTCGCAAGTACTCTACAAAATGTGTGGCCAGCATGATTGGCAATTACAGTTCAAGTCGGTCAAAAAGAAGGAGTCTCCGCTGCTAAGTTCAAAGGGGAGGCTCGCGTAGATGCGAACAGGAACCGTGGAGGGGCCAATCACCCCAATCACCCAAAACAATGGCTTCTGTGGCAAACGATGTTTCAGGAAGACATGCTGCTTTTGGAAAACACTAGGTCCTTGTCAAGGTGAAGATAAGGCACCGCAGTCCACGCATTACTGCTCAGAGAGAAAATAACATGGCTCTGTCTATCTGCCTGCATATCTCGCCCTCTACTCATAATACAACGAGATATGCTTTCCCTACTTAAGTGCAGGAAGCGGTACTCCATATATGGCTTCCTGAATTGTTGTTCAGGTTCTTACTGCTAAATAATACTATGCTTAGCTATGCTAAGTGCACATCTCAGGTTAAATGTACAATGCTATGCAGCTGTCATATTGGTGGAAATACAATACCCTGAAATAGCTTAACGGCTCTCCTATTAATGTCATCTGACACATTATCCTGAAAAGTTAATTCTATATTTTAATAAGAAAAGTAATATAATCAGTCTTGTGTGGGTGTAAAACTGTTGTGAGGGTCAAGGCAGTCGGACCTCCTGTGCCTGTCAATCAAGCAGGGTTCGCAGGGGCTACTTTACACAGTCTACTTTAGGACAGTCAAAGTGGCAGGTGAAGCACAGCTCAGCATTACCTCCCAAATTCCTTTTAAAGCTATGATTAATCATTAAGCCCAAATAAATGATTGGCCAAAGTATTCCAAAGGACCATCTACCCGAGTACATTATACTACATTTTCCCACTGTGGTAGTAGGGGCTGGGGTGGAGGGGGGACTTCTCAGTCATTGGCAACACAACAAGTCCACAACAAACTGACTTCCTCTCCTCGTGACTGAAAAAAAGGGGGCTTTGGTAACCAGCGAGGCCTGACCAGCACAATAGCTGCCCTTAGAGCGCACTGTCACTCATACACTGGAGACAGACACCTCACAGCAGGAGGTGGCACAACCCCCTGAGAACTAACGAAATGACACCTCCATGCACACACATTTAAATGTTCTGAGGCCACTAATTGGCCAGCTTGGCTGCTTACTATACTGCCTGGGTGCAGGGCAGCAGCTGTTGTTGCTAGAAGCGGACCTCTGAGGTGGAGAGAGAGTGCAAGAGAGAGATACAAGAGGTCTGGTATAAAAGAAGTTGGTTTCACGCTGGGTCTTTCGCTCCAATGTTGACAGCCAATTACCTATGTTGTGAGACTGGAACCATCCCTGTCTTGACTGTCTTCCTGTCAGAGCCCGTCCCCTCTTTAAACAAACGTAGACAATGCTATTTCCTGTCTAGGGACCCTTGTATCCGTGGGAGACCATGAAAGCAAGGTGCCCTCCAAGCCAGAGGTGTCAAATAATTACCCTCTGGTTTGAGCCCCCTTTCCAGTTATTTGCCGTTTGATTTGCTTTGTAGAAATTCTCCTCTGCACTCCGAGGTCTATGCCACTTCCGTACGACAAGGTCTTCAGTGCACCGCCTCAGTCAGCTGAGCACTCGCAAACATCATCTAACTATAAAGTAGGGCCCTATGATTTCCGCATGAAATCGCAGAATTTGACGATAAAAATGGAATCAATTGTAAAACACGGAATATCGTGGAGAAGCATTTTGCTCACAGCGCCTAAGCCAAACGAACGAACGATGCGAGCGGTTTGATGCTGCGTTCAATGGGAATTCGGAAAACTGTAACTCTGGCGCGAATGATCAGCGAGCACTTATGTCCGCAGTGCAGCCCATTCTGAACAGGCATGTTTTGAACGGGCACTACACTAGTCAGTAGCCCCTTTTACACAGAGGATATCACAATGCCGCAAAGACGGCCCGGCAATATGCCGGCTTTGCCTATTTTACACAGAACGAAGCAAAGACAGCAAATTGCCACCCTGGGGTGAGCTTTTAGACAGCCAACCTAAATTTGAGCATTAAAAAAATCGTACTACATTTTTTATAATATCTGCAGCGCTGTGACAAGACGCAGCTCCCGAGTGAGTATTATTAATTTTCCTCCGGTCACCAGAACGTCACTGTCCCTTTATATACAGACGGCGTTCCGGCTCCGTTACTACCTCTGCTGCCGGTACAGAGGCGGGTCAACTCAGCCCCCCCATTCCATCTCCGTACATTTTATACAGAGCAGCGTTGCGGAATAAAGGTGCAACGATGTCGGCTTGGATAGGCTGTGTAAAAGGGCCTTGTTTTAATACCACTGCTCACGATACACCCTTATCTACATAGGTGAAACGAGTGCCATTGAGAATATAAATTGATAGTCATGTCTTGAGTTATATTCAGACCTGTAATATGTTGAACAACTAACATGATAAGGTCCAGTTATTTTGCACCAAGCCTAAAAGTCCACCCCGAGCCAATTTCACGGACACTAACTAGCACAAGCAATTGAGATCGAAAGTGAATGTAGTAACCACAAAAACAAAAGTTTTACTAAAAAGCGTAGAAAAATAGAAAAAAAAAAGAAAAATATTTAAGGTGGCTTTCAAGAGATGAACAATAAGATCCTCACCGATCGAAAACACACTCAAAAATGTTAACTAGCGAGTCAATACAGAGGCCATGGAACTACAATACAGCAATACAAATTGTCAACTTGGTACCTTCTGCAACATTAAATAAATGCAGTAAATTTGTGAAGTATAACAGAAAAGGCATTCAAGCTTACCTTTGATGGTGGAAGCATCGATGGCCAAATCCACATGAACATAGGAGGAAAAGAAGAAGAAGGTTAGCCACAGGCAACGAGGAATGAGCTTAACTGCCCATCACTTCTGTGTGTTGGTATAACCTTAAGGCAAGATAATACTACTACTTTACAATGCCATTTTTTTAAGCGTATCATACACTGCATCAATGCTAATTGGGAGTTGACTCCTGGCATAGAAACCATCCAGAATGACAGAGAGAGGGAAGGGAGAGGAGGTGGTGATAAATCACTCCAGGTGGGGAAACATGAATCTCTCTATTCGTTGTTTTTTTTTTGCTTCAACATTTGCCCCACACATGGGCTGAACCAAAGGGATTCTGGATAAGGGTCCACAATCTACTTTCTATTGCATTAGTCATTGACCGGCGCAAATGGTAACATTCAGTAAATTAAGATGGACCCAATAGGACCACTTGCAAACAACTGCATGTATAATACAAGGACGCTGCCCACTCTGCGAGGACAAAAAGAAAAAAAGGTGAATATTCAGACAGTAAGGCCCTCCATGGGCCTTTTACAAGCCACACTGTTAACTCGCTGCAAAACAAACGCGTTGGCAGCCAAGTGAAGCTCCCGATAGCCGAGTAACGAGTGTGAGCGGGGTCAGGCCACCTGGGTCCCGCTGCCCCCAGTTTATCTTTGAACATCTTCAAAGGAGACTATCCAATAAATCCTGTACTGCTGTATTAAGTGTAAGGGGAACGCTCCTAGCAGAGCATTGTCTCTCAAGTCTCTCTCTCCCTTCAATGTTCTCCACCATGTATTGGTAACACAAAGAGAAGCTCTGCCTCTCTCCATATCAATGACCGCTGGCTCCAGACCTAGTGATTTAATGATTTTTCTCAGGCTTCAGAGACGAGCCGTGTTCACTGCTGGATCTAGGATCAAGTTTAAAAAGCAGCTCATCGCTCCATAAAACAACAAATACTGTATATCTTTCCCAAAGCGGAATACCTGATGCGGATAAGGTAAAAAGAGAGTCTGAGAGTCTATTGTGAAGCACTACAGTGTTGTGTCCACTGACAGTCTGGCCTAACATTCCATCTGGCCAGGTCCAGCTCTCGGATGTCAGCGCTATTGATCAAGGTGGGGGTGGGGGACATGGACAGCCAGGGGTAAAGAAAGAAAATAAAGAGTAAACACATTAAGGCTCTGAAATCCAGCCAGGGCCTTTGGTAGAAACGGAGAGGAGAGACTTCAATGCAGAGCCTGTTTGTGGCAAATCTGTATTTTGTCATGGGCATATTGATCCATGGCTTGGCGATGCTCAAGCTCTTGTCTCAGACATGCGTTCGTAATGGACTGACAGGTATTCATAAGGATGTGGATCTGAGCTGAATTGTCAAGTGCTTATGGCACTGTAGTCCTGCAGTGGACAAAGAATTGCAATTCATCGCATAATTGTGTTAAAGAATATTTATTCAGGACAAAGGCTCAAAGGTTAAGCAGATAGGCAATTTAAAATTGTGAAAGTAGATCATTTGTGATGGATGGATCTTTGTCTGGGCGGGGTTAATAGATCGATGGGTGGAGTAGTTTGAGATAACCAGCTCATCGCTCGCTTCTCTGATACATCCAGACAGCCTCTTCCAACAGGGGTTTCCAAGGCAACCACAGCCGGAGAATGTTCCTCCCTGCAGACAGAGCTTGATAGTTGGTCAAAGGTCAATTAGGGGTCATTTATTTCTGCCAGGAGAAGATGCCATCACTAGTGTACATCCCACCACAAGCTATCCTCCAAATAGCTTTGCTGAGGAAAAGAGTTCATGTTGAGTCACAGATGACATTTTGCCAGCTGTATTTTCTTCAAGGTATCAATGTTTCCAAAGTTGGTGGCTTCAAGGCTGGCCTTCACATTTCCCTCAGAGTTGCGCAATAAATTATTTTCTTATAGATTTGGTATCAAATCTTGTATTTATTTATAGTACAGTAAGTGCTTTGTTGGTGAAACCTGTCTTAGGAGACTGAGCTAAAAAGGCCAATCCAGCTATAATGCTCGCTCTTATTCTCCATAGAGGCATCAAGTCTTCTATACCCCTTTGTGACAATGGGACTGCAACGGCAATCCAGCCTCAGGATAAAGTCAAGCTGACCTGGATAAGCTCGCCATCCAGACGATGTCTGATTTAAGGCAATATAAACTGTATGGCTTTTAAGTGTCTTCCCGCCCCCATCAACACGTTCTCTGCTGGGTTAAAAGGCTATTGTGACAGAGAGGGCCAACAGTGAGATGTTTGGATGCCACATGAATGTTAAGGATGCCCTGGACAAAGCTTCAGTGCTAGAAGTGACCTAAAGCCCTGGGGCTGAGCAGTCAGCAGCAGACCAACTCTCCTCATGGCTTATTAAATCCCAGCACTTAACAGCACAAGAGGAGAAATCACAACATGCACAAATATTACCACACACACTCCAATCCACCAGCATCTGAGATACTGTGCGCTGTGCGGCCAATTCAGGCAAATGACATTTACGGGAGAGTTATTTAGATGATATCGATGGCCCAGGTCTTTGTGCTAAGGGGATTAACGCCACCGCGCCCGGCACTGAAAGGCGTCTTTGTGGCTGTAGTCTTTAGTGGGATGGGAGAGCAGCTCGGATGCCTGTGAGGAAGGGTGTCAGTTATCAGGGATCCTGCCATGCCTTGCTAATCTCTGGCCCCGTGGAGCTCCTGAACGCCGGCCAGTGCAGTCCGCGCCAGCCCCGAGTTCCACCCAGACCGATGTGACAATGATAGATATTCACTGGGGGAAGCCACTAGTGAGCAGCATAAGGCAAGTAGGAAAGGCTTGGGGTCTGATGGCCAAGGAATCTAAAAGAACTGCTGCAGCCAGTATGGCCATACTTTACATTATTCCGATGTTGCACATGAAGAAATTATGCTGGCACTGCAAAGCAGGAAAATAAATCCACACAATTTTCCAAACACAGTAACAGCTTAATCAGCCCTGTGCCAACATTAAAGTATTGCACTTTTCCTGCAGGGCAAATTGGCTAATGAGAAAATGGGCCACAAAACTACAGCACAATATGCTCTTCAACATTAACTGTTGCACACTCCCTAACGCCAGTCTGAATTTTATCAAGTGTTTTAATTAAATGTAGATAAAAAGGAGGAAGGGAAATATATGCAAGGCTTTGGTGTTGGGAGTTTTAGTTTGGACAGTTAGAGAGAGCTAATAAGGAGGACACACATAAAGAGTGTGAGACAGACAGGGAGGGAGAGGGGATTGGGGGATTAAGGGAACCAAATGAAGAGATGATCCATTCAGATGTTGAATTAATTTGTGCCTGTGTCAGATTCTCTTTCACAGAGTGGCTGTTTGTAAGGTGTGTGGAGGGGGCACTGTAGATACTTTCCAGACTTCCCCTTCTATCCCACCTTTCCCTTTCCGGGATTCTGGCATATTTTGGCCCTGCACGGAGCAGCACAGCACAGGACAGCCTGGCTCGACCCAGTGGCCTCTTTCCCACTCAAGCTGGGAGCAGTCATATAGAGTGGCCTCGTAAACGCTTGGCTGGCGAACCGCACAGTCTCATCCCAACAGCGCCCACCCTCCCCTCACTCTTTGGGTTTTCAAGAACTACCCCCTCCCTATGGATGGTTTTCGTCTCTGGCATGCTGTGTCATGACCCCACAGAGTCTGAGCTCTATCCTGTGTGGGTACACAATCTACTTCTTTAAAAAGAAACAAGGGGAATAGATTGTGGTCAACGGTTTTTTACAGTAAGTCAATGGCCTACGGGCGGATCGCAAGCTACCTTTATAGTCCTTCGGCTTTTAAAAGTACATTAATACAGTCAGGCATGAACACGGACAGCTCATCATTAAAACACTACTCGGAAATTCATCTGTGCCTGCACCATTACGCTTTTATGGGGGAGTATAATGTGGCCCAGATAAGACCAATTTTGAACAGAGACTTGGCAAACGGAGCACACACGCAGCTTATTGGTTTTGACAGCTTTTCCAGGCCTGGCAGCCTCTCTTCATTGTGCAGGCATTGGAGATGCGGCACGGTCAAGCAGTCAGGGGCAGCCATGTTCATTATAAAGCTCCATTAGTTCTTCTTGTTTACTTTTGGCAAAGTCACGTGGAAAAGTACCCAAGTCTTGGGCGTGTTTGTGCAAGACAGCGGCCGTCTCCCGTGGCTCTCGCTGCTCGCTGACTGTAGGATCATGTACTCTGAACACCCCAGTCTGGAACGCAACGTGTAGTTTGGACGCTATGTCCGCTACGGAGTGTAGTCTGGGCACCTTTAGACTCCAACCGTCATGCATTCAGCAGACCTTTAAATCTTTTTCCATAACTCGTCTTGTAGTGTCTGCTACTGTAGCAATTCTATTTGTGATCTTTGTAAAAAACAAAAAAATAATTAAAGAGGGTTTTCACAGATTTATCTCTCCAATACACTTGTCAAGATTCCCTTAATTATTTTCAAATAAATAGTGCAACAAGCTCCTGTGTTCTGGTGAATAACAGGCATTCCTACATGTTTAATTATAGGTTGAGCTTTTTAGATACAGGCAAATTTATAGAGTTTGACATAGATCCAGATGACTCAGAGTGCTTGCCAAGTGCTAACCAAGGGCATAAACTTCCCTGTGGCTCTGGGTCTTAGTAGAAACAATGAACGTTCATTGTCTCCTATAAAAAAAAATTATAATTATTACAGGGCATGGTGGGAAACACAGGCTAACTAGCTAGATGTACGCCCCCCCTCCAATGATTAAAGCAGAATAATTAGCTATAATTACCTGCCCACACCACCTCCTGCGGGTTATGCAGAGAAAACGAACACATTCCGTTTTTCACCAGCATTTGGGCTTAAAGGAAGGACATACAGTATTCACACATATATACAGTATTCACACACACATACATACATATACGGATATATACTTACATACATATACGCACACATATTCCTATATCTTTGTGAGACGCAGAGAAGGTGGAGGTGAAGATGAACGGATTGATCTCTGCATATGTGGTTCCCACCGTAAAGCATGGAGTGGGGGTGCTTTGCTGGTGACACTGTTGGCGATTTATTTAGAATTCAAGGCACACTTACCCAGCATGGCTACTACTGCCTGGTTTATGCTTCTGCGAAAGGTATGTCTAAACGTCTCTGCGGACCTGCGCAGCGAAGGGTGTTATGGATAATCATAGATCGCAGAGGCTCGCAGAGGAGCCGACGCGCACACTTCCCAAGTCTCAACAACGCGTTGCGCGGTCCTGCATGTCAAACAACCCGATTGGTTGAATAGTCCAACTTCCTGTCAGTTTGAAACGGAAAAAAATAGTATATAGTAGCAGATAGAAGCGTGACTTACAGGTTCGAAAACGGATTTCCATTTGCATATCCATATTTTTGAGTTCCAACGCTTTAAAATAAAGTACTCAACATATATTTACACACACACACACACACACACACACACACACACACACACACACAGAGTTGGATTAAGCTAAGAAGGGACTGGGTGACAAAACCACCTATTATGGCCTCATTTGTATGTACATCACAGCCTCCCTTTGTATTGGAGTAAGATGTGTTGAGGCGCGCTCCTCTGCCCCTCAATGAGAGCAATGACAGCCCTGCAGCCCACAGGACCCCCTTCCACTGCCAGCCCAGTGAATGAGCTTCCAACACAGCCATTCCACAGCAAGGTCCGGTATGCATTAGCATGGGGAACGGCTATCAAACTAAAAGCGGTGCTGGCAACAGACTGGGACACGGACAAAATGCCTGCAACCGGAGAATTGGCGGGAGCTGGTGTGATAGTTTCAATTAACCAGCTGCACTTCAACAGCAGCTCTTTGAGTCTTGGAACAAGAGATAGCCGGAACACATTCTCATTTAAATAAATGTATCTACTGAACTACTACGGATGGAAATACTAATTAATTATACAGATTCAATCCTCATTGGATGTTGGGTATTTATAACCACCACTGATCTGGGATATTAGCCAAGCGATTGTCCAGTACGATAATGGATTTTTCCATCAAGTTGTAAGACATTTATTTTATACAGATGGCTGAGCAATTACACAATGGATTATATGCATGTCAATGTCATTATAAATGGCATGAGTCTGATGTGCTAATTGCCACTAGCATTGGCACACCCTGTCTCTATCTGATTTATCCGATTATCGACCAGGTGAGCCAGGGTCCAGTCAGGCTCAGCAGACCCTGTGTTGGGACCGGGCCAGAACTCTACTGGTTGCTGCGGTTGGGTGATCAAAGCCCTCCAAAAGCTGTGAACTCAAGAGTGTGTATTCTTGTAGACTCATGGCTAATATCAGCAGGACAAGGAAACCACACTCCCATGGAAGGCCTGGTCCACTCTGGTGGGGTCTCCGACAAAAGCAACTGCATGCGCCGCAGGTAATAACAGCTGTGGTCAGTTTCTTGGTTTTACTGATATTTAGGTGGGGTAAGGGCACTCTCTCAATCACAATGCTCAAAAACACTTTTAAGTTGCATTTCCAGAGAAAACACCTAAAAATCAACTAAAATGAGCATGGCTTCATTGCTCACTACATCAAAGTGCAGAAAAGGGAGATGACTGCCAGAGCGCATCATCCTTTACAGGCCTCCTACATGTGTAAGGAGGCCTGTAAAGGATGATTCGCTCTGGCGGTCATCTGACACACTGAAACTGAGAACCAGGGGTAATGAGCCAACACAAAATGCACATCCACGAGTGACACATCAACGGCATATCAGATAGTCACCATGACTACAAGATGAGGTTGTGAATTCTGTGACCCAATTTCCAGCTTTCCTGCCCACAGCTTACGCACACAGATGCCAAAATTCCACTAGTGCTAGATGATGATCTATGACAATAATATCACAATTTTGCCAAAATGACGTATATTGGGCATCAGGCATTGAAAAAGTACCTATTGACATAGACACTGTCTACAATGCAAACATAGATGGCAGCTTGGTAGCAAAACAAGCCTCAACTTCGACTGTCTAGCAGTGTGTTGGCTTTAAAACAAATGCAAAAGGAGAACCAGAGGATCTCAGTGAGGCAATTTGCAATCTTTTGCAACTAAAGAAAATGACCATGAAAGATGAAGATCTCCACTCTCATTTTAAATCACCCGATGAATTTGTATGCTCTGGAGTCAGCAGCTCCGAGACAGCCCGTGATGTCTACAGAGTTATCAATTGCACGAAAATGGATCACAAGGTGGTCCAGGGTCACAGGTCACAATGCTCATTTTCCACTACACACTACGCGGGCGTCTTTACCCCGTGTAGTGTGACATAATCGACGAACAGTCTAGCAAAGTCTAGCATGTCAGAATTTTTTGTATTTTCCTGCATAGTCCGACACCTCCTAGGACATGATGTTGACCAATAGGACGACAGAGTGCCGGGACAGCACCCCCCTCCCCCAGGAACACAGGGAGCCGGAACAGAGCCCCGCTCCCCGGGTGCACAAGGAACATGTTAACACATTCTCAAGTTCTCTTTGAAGGATGGACAGCCCATACTGTCCTCTTCGTGACACCCAGGAACGGGTGCACAATCGTTCTTTCTTTCCTTTTTCGGAACACAAGACTGCCAGCATCACCCATAGCGCTTCTGTAGCCATGTTTGTTGACAGTTTCTCGCCCCTCCACCCCGATCTATGAACTCGCACAACGATGATTGGCCGGGTCAAACTTGTAGTGTTGCCGGTCTCCGGACAAAGACACAGCATGAATTTATGGCACTATGATCGCCTAATCTGACATGGTGACCATCGTGAAAGACAAAAATATCATGTAGTCTGATCCCGGCATAAGAACGCCCAATCTGTCACTGTATTTATTTCCCAATCTGGCGGATCTGGATAACGAGACCTTGGGGAGCCAGAGGCAACCATTCGATTGGCTCCGAGTTTGAAAGCACGCACGCCGGAATTGGCACCTCTGGCTTGTTTTTCTGTCCAGGTAGAAACAATTTTCGCAGCCAGCCAAGTTTAGCTATGCTGACGATAGTTTGACACAGAGGTGTGGCTACGCAAGATTATTTATTTCCCAATAGATACCGACCACTATTTTGATGCAAAAGTCCTATTTTCAACATAGCAGCCAAGAGATTGACATCCATGGTTAAAAAAAAGTTGTATTTTAAGTTTGAGGTAAGATGTAAAGTCTACATAAATTACCCCCCTTCCACCTCACAACCAAGGATGCTTAGGATTGACGCTCCCAAGCATGCCAATGATCATTGATGTTGCATTCCATTGCCCCATTACCCAGGCCTTAATGTCACCCAAAGAAGTACCCACAGTGTGGTGTGGAGAACCCTGGGAGAGAGTGACTGGGAGGTCAGGGTAAACCGTGGTCCCAGGACAGACAAGGGCAGCCTCTGCCTGGCAGCATGGTATTCATTATAACTAGGAGTACAGATTGCAGACAGACCACCAGCAGGGGGAGCTCATTATGGATTTAGGACCCAAATGCCTCCTACCTGTCAATACAAATGGAGCACTTGAACACCAAACCTTAAGCCATTAGAGCAGAACACTAATGAGATATGCAAGTTCTTTTGGTGCACAAATAACATTAAGTTTTAAACATTAAACTAACTGAATGTCTCTCGTAACCATGATCAGAGCAAGCGGGTCCTCTTGTCATGTCAGCACAATCCTGTCATGTTCATTTGGTAAATTTTGTTAATTGAGAGGTTACAATAGAATACTGCATATAAAACAGATACATCACATAGGAGGATTTGTTCAAGGATTTGTTCGTTCGTTCATAGAAATATGGGCATCTCAGACTAGAACTCAAAGAAGTGTATAAAAAATAAAAGCACATTGGTTTGGAGTAAAATCCTTTGTTTTATCGTTTCATTTGTTGCTTACACAACATGAATACTTTCATAAATATTGATTGGATTATCTGTGACTATCTGGAGTTACAATTAACCAGTAATCCCCTTTAACAGACAGGAACATATACTCAAACCTATATAATCCCTCCAAGTCACCCCAAGGCATCCCTTGTAACATAACTCTCTCCCCTCTCCCCTTTATTCTCCTTCCCTCTCCTTCCCCCTCGTCCATTGGCAGTCAAAGCCCCTTAGAAGCTGGCCGTGGCTGCATGGAGACAGCTCAGGTTTCCAGACAAAGCCTGATCCTCTGTCAGAAAGGAGACACTTTCCAAACCATGCCCGCCATTTATCACCAGGAACCTGTTTTTCAGCCCGATCTCTTCTTCTCACACTTCAGCACTGAGGAGCCGTCCAAAAAGTCGCCTTTCCACGAGGAGGGACTAAAGGAATGCTCTGCGCTTGTCAAGGGCTTTGACGTTGCTACCGTTTGTGCGTAATGAATTATACCTCTGCAGTGTGTTGTATCCGGAGAACGATGCATTCGGTCTACAATGGAAAGAAATCCATTACAGCGCGGGAAGGTATGCAGGTGACGTGGGCTTTGTTTGAGTTTCACACAAACAGAGTGAAGGGGGCTGGGCTACGTTTAGATATGGCGTCAGTGTTACGTTTGTTCAGAACAGATTCAATGAACTATAATTTTTAGTTAAGACAGCCTTTGGAAACATTCTCCTGGTGGTATAAACGATGCAACAATTTACAATACTGAGTGTTATCAACGTTCCAGTGGACTGCAACAGCCCGGCATTTGTCCTGAGTAAATGGAAAAACCGAGGAAGTCGAAACTGTTTGGAGAAATGAGACAACTTGTTAGGATTTTTCGCCCCGTTAAGTACACAACGTGGCCGCAGCAGGGAGAGGGTTTATTGTGTGAAACATACATGGTGGGGATAATCAGATAATGAGTCTATAAGGAGCAGACTTGCCCCATTTTAAGGTGGTTGTGGTGGGAGGGGCATATTATACTGGAGCTCCACTGTTTCAGGGGGCTGAGGTCAGAACATGTGTCTCGACCAGAGGTCGCAAAGCTCTAACTCTGACTGACATTTCTGACACTTGGGGGTCAGGCTTATAACTTGACACGCTCTGACTTATGGACTTCTTGCGCAAGCGGAGGGGTCAGGAAGCATGTTTCCTAATCTAGAGTAACAAAGAGCCACTGATCCAGGCAACTCAACGTCAAACTGGAGGGGTTAAACAGCGTAGCCAACCCTCCAAGCATTGTGGTCTCATGGATTGCTTCGAGTCAGTGAGGACAATGTTCTAGCAGGTCTTCCACACACAGAGGGGGAGGGGGTTCTCTTTGCCTCTGCAATATATCAACTTCTGTCTAAAGCAGCCAAGGTATTCTTCAACACCAGAACCTACCTCTTCAATGAAGCTTAGAAAAGTCAAACTTCTTGAGAAATCAAAGTGCTTCAATCAGCACAACAATTTACATGCGAAAGCAAACATGGCGAGTGCGGGAAAGAAAAAAAAAGCTCTGCTGAGCAAAGGGGGAATAAGTAAATGTTTTCTTAGAGCGAGCAGTTATTTTATTTGGATTAGCCTCATTCTTGTTGCTCGCTGGATGTCAGCCAAAGGAAATAGTACACTCAAGCTTCTGTCGGCCTCATTGCATACCTTTCATTTGGCCTATACTTGAGCTCAATCAGGCCACCTGCTCATCTTTGCATGTTCTCTCTACAGCAGTGTTTTTTAACCTCCGTGTGCCGTGAAAAATGTTAAAATTCCACTTACAAATTCATAAATAATGGAAATTAACTCTTGCATTGCAAGATCAAAATTGCTAAGCTTTACCAATTAATCAGTTCTAGCCAGAATAGCAACTCTGTTGTTATCTTAACACCAATCTTTCTCTCTTCAAGGGATGTTGCTATGAATTGAACAAAGTGTTTGGCATCAATTTAAATTTAAAATATAAATAATGTGAAGTTTCTTTGAATCCGGCC
>OMKR01050187.1:18783-31185 GCA_900302355.1 Cyttopsis rosea | reverse complement strand
AGAAATCACAGCATGAGCGTCCTCAGGAGACGAGACATTAACGGAACAACGGTGAAGGCAACGTGATATTCTTTTCCTGACTTCCTGGTTGAGATCATCGAAAGGTGATTCCGTCGTCTGGAATCAGACGACACAGAGTCGCCGAGAATCGGTTTCCCTTCATCTGCACTGAGGGCAGGTGGAGACGGTGTGGGAGTGGGAGCTTGTCTGTTTTCGTGTGTGTGTGTGTGTTTGTTTTACTATACTTGTGAGGTCTCCGAATTGACTATTTTTTGGTTTAGAAGTGCACCAGAAATATAGGTCCTCACTTACCAGGTGTATTTACTCGTACATCACTTTGATACCAGTAAAATAATGTGTGTGTGTGTGCATATGTGTGTGTGCGTATCTGTGTTTGTTTTACTATACTTGTGAGGACGGCCTCCGAATTGACTATTTTTTGGTTTAGAAGTGCACCAAGAACATGGGTCCTCACTTACCATGTGTATATACTTGGACCTCACTTTGATACCAGTACAAGAATGTGTGTGTGCACGTGTGTGTGTGTGTGTGTGTGTGTGTGTGTGTGTGTGTGTACATCAGTGTTTGTAGTCTATGTTGCAATATACGTATGTTGTAAGATTACTGTTAATGCTGCTAATATTGTATTGTCTGTGTGTGTGTGTGAGTGTGTGAGTGTGTGTCTGAGCATGTGCGTCCTTCATTGTAATGACTCCGCACTAGCAGCTGCATAAACAGCGACAGCTCTACACCAAATATTTTCTATGGAAAGACATCCAATCAACTGATTGGCCCATATTTCCAAGTAGATAATCAAGAACAATGTGCATTATTCTGCATGAATGTACGAGCTTAGTGTTACTGAAGCGAACCACAGTGTGTGTTCTGGCAAAAGCACTGCTGTCTCTGCTGTCAGAAACTACTGCTGCTGTTCAAGGTTACTGCTGTTATTGTTACAGCACAAGGTGGCGGCGATGATTTTAATAGACAAAATAAATTAGACATTATTATATGCTAATGTAGTGAATGTGATAGGGTGTTTGTGTTTGTGTTTGTGTGTGTGCGTGCGTGCGAGTACGTGAGTAGCTGGAGACTCTTGGTTTGCATCCATCATTCTGGCAGTGCTCGGCCAAACTAATCTTCTCTTTATCTCGTCCCGTTCTATAACGGCGCTCCCACCAACACCTTTATCAGCTCGCCAGCCTTCATTAAGATACATGGCGTCCGCACGCCTTACGTGCACCGGCGCAGAGTGAAGGACGCACGTTGCGAGTGTGCATGTGGAGTTCAACCAAGTTGCCAGAATGATATACACAAAGAAAGAACTTCAGGGAGAAGAACAGTCAGTGCAACAGTGGACGTAAGTCACTGTAACAATACAGCGAGGATATGAACTCTTGAACTCCGCCCCCCGGCCGATCAACCAACCATGTGAGATTTGAACGAACTGCAGACAGCGGGAGGTCTGCAAACTGTTTGCGAACCATCAATTTTGATGTTAACTAACCTCCTTCATTTCATAAAATCACTTTTAGTTTAAATCCAGGCTCAAAATCGTTCTATTTGCAACTGCTTTTCAGTGAATAATCGGCTTGTTTTAAACTGCACTTTAACATTTTATGCATGTCTTTTTGTCTGTTTTCAGATTTTCCTAATCTTGTTGGAACAGGTGCGGATTTGTGAGTCACTGTTCTCCAAGAAGAGCGCCCAAGCAGAAACCCACACAAACACATCCAGCAAATGCAGACACAGGATGTTTACAGTGACGTTACTAAGGATGTAACTGAACACACCATGGTTTGGGAGGCACAGCGACCTTCAGGCTCTGCCGACGCCCTTTAGCGCTGCCGTTTGTTTGTAGGTTTGATGCATAATGACCATCGGGGCAAAGGTTGAGCGCTTTACTCTTTAAAACGGAGATGTTCCCAAACGACTTTGTGACCAATGTGTGTGAGGTTGCTAAATGACAAAGAACAGCCAAGAACACAAACTGGTTACTACACTTACAGTTCCTTTTTGAAAAATGATGTTATTGTATTATATTCTAACCGAATAAAGCCTGGGGAAAGGTTCAACCGTGTTAAAGTACAACAACATTTCGACATTGCAATGAACTACTGTGTGTACTATAAACCAATGCTCTTCTTGTCTTAATGGAGATAATACTTTTGCAGGCAGTTTATTGATCAATGTTGTGGTCTTGCAGAGCATCCAGCAATTCACGGCTCAAAGTGAAGAGGACAAGTAATTGCGATAACATTGCTAATGCGAACAACAATCGGTGAAATTGCGCTCAACTCATCCTCAAATCTCAATAGTCGCAGCCTCAACTAAGACTCGACCGCCTGATCAGCTTGCTACCCAGTGAGAGGAGTCGCCCGCAGAGCTCGACGGACAGAAAACACAGAGGGAAACTCGCTGCGAGGAAGCAGCAGAAGGGAATAAGCAGCGTCTGGGAACTGGAAGATTCGATTTGTAACGTTCACACGGATAGACATAGAGACACAGAGAACATCACATATTCAGTTTCTCTTGCTAATTTAGGTGGGAATTGCTGTGGAATGGAGATTCTAATCCATCTTGTTTCAATTCAAGCACGGATATATATTTTTTGTCTCTTTGTTTTTTGTCTCCACATTTTATCTGGTTAACTGTCAAATATTGTATTTGAGGTGAGCAACTGATTCTGAAAAGATTTATGTATTTCCTCAAAAAAACATGTATGTATTATATGTATGTATGTATGTATGTTACTGTCTGTCATTTTATACAGTGATATCAGTGACATGTAAGAAATAAAAAGCTAATTTAAAGCACGTATAAGTGAGTAATGTAAAAAAGTATATGCAAGATATTTACAAAGAATAAGATTTTTCCTAAAAATAAAAAAGCATATTTAAGAAATAAAAAGGTTCCAAGATCAAAACTTGGACAGAAGTGCAAAGTGCAATAAACTGACGACAGAGGACAACAGGTTGCTCAGTCTATAATACTGTAAGCTCACACCATTCACTACCTGTTGTTCTCCCCTTCAGATACTGAAGACTAACCACCCACCGCCACCGAAGGACCCTTGACCGCCTGGGGAAACTTCACCCCCACCACTCACTTTGAGCACCGGGCCCACAATGCCTTCACCACAATACCTTGGAGCACCAGGCCCAGCAAGCTTCTGCCACACGCACTGGGAGCACCGGGCCCACCGCGTTCCGTGGTGGTTGTGGGTGACGTGGTGGCTATGTACTGCAATTAAACAGTAGATGCTTTGGAGGGGAGCAGGCCCTACAGAGCGGGGGTCTGAATGTCTGGGACTAACAAAGTGAGCGGACTATAAGATCCATCACTGTTCCTTTCTGCTTGGCAAGGACACGAATCACAGTGCTGTGATTTAGAGGGCGGGGATCCGACTGGACCAGTGGCAATATGGCATAGCAGAACCCGTAGCGTGGACGAAGTCCACGGCAACGATCCCGTTACCTTTCCTGACAACCTGCAATTATGCGTCAGGTAATAAAACGTCCAGATTGTGGCTGTGGGATTAAAATGTAGTCGAGATTTAGGTGACAACCGTAACACCCTCATTAAGATCTCTACAAACACCACGACAGCGCGTACGCAGTGTAATCTAGTCACGGAGCAAAGAATGGCAACGTCTTCATTGAACAAATGTATTTTAATTTCCAGCGGTTAATGGGGCAGGCGGTGGCCTCGAACACACCAACCACCCACACAGCAAGCCAAGAATATCTCCTGCTGAGACATTTCAGCGCAAATTACAGGCTTGTTAAAACATGTCGTGACGGTGTTATTTGCTGTGCTGAACAAATGTAATACAGCGCTCCAGTAAATAAACACATGCGCGCAGAGGGAGTGAGAAGAGAGAGATAAAGAGAGAGAGAGAGAGAGAGGGCAGGGGGTGGAGCAAACACATTGGAAGAAAAACACTGAAACAATGAACACATGGAATTGTCTTTGTGCTTCTTGTGCCCTAATGTGAATTTCCCAGCAGTCGTTGAGAGTGCTGTGATAGGAGTGTTTAAAAATCCACAGTAGCCAGCTGCAAATGCTTTAAAGGGATAGTTCACATTTTTTGAAGTTTGGAGAAGCAGCCAGACCGCCGGCACGGAAGCTACGGAGTGTATTGCTGCAGACGGGGCCAGCAGCAAAACGTATTTTGGCCACCTAAAAAATTCAATATCAGTTTAAGTGTACGCAATATTTTGAATACTTTCACCGCTTTATCTTGCCGGCAGGCAGCCCTTTCATTTGGCACTACATTCTCTCGACCGTAGAACTTCCGTATTCCTACGCATCAGCGCACACGCGGCGTAATACAGTGCGCTGCACAGGTGCGCTGATGCGTAGGAATACGGAAGTTCTACGGTCGAGAGAATGTAGTGCCAAATGAAAGGGCTGCCTGCCGGCAAAATAGAGCCATCAGAAGTACCTCATACAACCCCACTTCAAAAAATGCGAACTATCCCTTTAAAGCTCTTTTATGTCCAAATAAAACAGCTACTGGTGAAAAAAAAGAAAACATATAATAATGAACGATTGTGTTTGGAGGGAAACAGCATGGGTGCATTTACTTCCCTGCACACATCTCTTCCCTGAATTGATCTCATAGTCAGTATCTTACAAACACACTAGAATACTAACACCAAACGTCTCAGCAGAAGTCTCCGCGTCCCCTTCTTTTAGACCGGCCAGAACATATGGAGGCCTGAGGGCTCTGGTGCCAGCGTAAAACCCTGCCCCAGATGGCTCATTAGAGCCAACGAAACAAGGCCATGGAAATATAAAAACAACAACAACCTTAAAACACAGTATGCCATTTCCGGTTTGGGAACACAAAGTGTGCAGTGACTTAGTTATTTAGTCCTCTTTGTGTTTATAGGTACAATAAACACACACAAGGCTTCCATAAGCAGTGGAGCACTGGTAAATGTCTTAATTGATTAAAACTACAGAGACTACATCTCATCATCCTCACTTATCATCTGGAATAATCTTGCTCCACTGTGCTGGAGTCTGCTCTGGGTCACTCTGAGATCCAGTCCTGTTGCTACCCACCAGTACTTCTATAGTAACCCGCATGCATTACACATAGGCGATGACCCACACAACTGACCAAAAACACATTGATCTGAATTCCTCCAAACAGTCCTCAGAACAGAAATGAGGCTACTTCACAGCACATGAATGCATGAAATGAATAATGTATAGGGTTATTATTACCCAATAATTGGGTAATTATCATATATGCGAATACGAATGCAAAGATGGTCCTGAAGGTGGAAGGAGGACATGAGGGATACACCCATCTGCACATTGGATGGTGTCAGCGTCAGAATCCACGATGCTCCATAATGTGTTTGAAGAGCTCCTATTTCCTCTCACACACAACATTGACCAATTGGAATGAATATAACAACCACATCGAGGAAACTCTTGGTAACCAGTGCTGGCATATTTCTTCCAGAAGGTGTGCATTTTGGTGAATTTCAAAAAAAGAATTGTGCAACAATCTGCAACAATACCAAACGGAATGTGTGCACATAACAATGAATGAACAATGCTTGTGGAGTTGCTTCCTTCCATCCATCCATCCATCCATCCATCCATCCATCCATCCATCCATCCATCCATCCATCCATCCATCCATCCAACCTGAACTGTGTCTGTCCATGTAAACTTCAGGCAATCACAGTATCACTATCAAAACATTGTAACACAGCAGAGTATCTGACTTCATCGGAAAAGCTAATTTCCATATGATTTATTTAACGCGTGAAAAATGAGAAAGTGAGACAAAAAAATCTATTAATTTGTAATACCTTGAAGGCCCGGGCGGTTTGGCAGTGCCAATATGCGGCATCGGTTAATGAGACTATGTAGGTCAAATCATCAGAGGCGAGGTTCACAGCGGGGAGGGGATGTAGCAGCTCATGGTTTACACAAACCCGCATTAATAAAACCCTTTGTATGTGCACGTGTCTACGTGTGACATGGTGGGAGGAAGAAAAAGAGATTGGGAGAAAGAGCAAGGCAGAAGTCAATTCATGTGTTCATGAAATAATTATCTGTTTGCATCCCTCCATGTCGTCCTGGGTCCTGACGCTGTCAGTCAAACCGGTCGGGAGGCAGCACCTGCAGCCGCTCTCCCGCTCCCCGGAGCCGGACACCTCACCCCGTTTACCCTCTGACGTCACCGGGCAGAAAGAAACATGGAGAGGGGGTCCGCAGGGAGAGGAGAGGCATTTGCTAAACATAGATTGTGGTCTCTCTCTCTCTCTCTTTTACTGTCTCTCTCACACACTCACTCTCTCAATTCAATTCAAAGGGCTATATTGGCATGGGAAACATACAGTACAGAAATAATCTATTTCACAAACTGTCTTTCTGCCTCTCTCCATCAGTCTCTACCACTCACTTTCTCTCCCCTCCTCTATCACTCTCTTCCTCTCTCCATTGTTCCCTCTCGATCACTCTCTCCCTCTCTCTTTCACTCCCCTCATCAGTACAAGCTCCCCGCCACCCTCTCTCCTCATCCCTGGTTCTTCAGGTCTCACCAGGAGTGATTCAGTCCTCTTGCTTACTGATTGATGACTCCCTGCAGATGCTCTGTACGGTGGTTTATGGTCTTTGCCATTTCATCGATTCATGGAGTGAATCCCCCGCGGAGACGGGTAAATCACCCAATTACACACGGCCTCCCCCATTGATCTTCCTCACATGACCACTTTGACTTTGCATTCCTTCGGCGTTAAAAGTGATGTCAGATCTCAGTTGGGGGCCATCTTGATCTTGCCCTCGGCAGGAGGGGACTCTAGGGATTTGTACCCTTATAAAGTAAGGAGGTTAATGGAGACTGAGCTATGTTTAATAATGGATAATGGAATCGAAGCAAAGGATGCTAACCCTAACCCAAAGGCAAGTGCATGAACATTAATATAGAGCTTGCAATTGCAATTATTACATAATCACCTGGCTGCAATTATTTGAGCAGACCACAATCATTTTGTAAAATCATTCGATTCTACAATCATGTATCATCCATCCACATTTAAAGAGAATTTCAAGCTAATGTGAGCCATGTTGCAACGAATACAATGCAAACTGTCTACCAAATTCTTATGTTCTATTGTTCAATGTCAACAAATGTCTTGTACTATGAAAGTGGCATAAAATTAACAGAAAAAGACAATTAAATTGTTAATCACAATCATCAAATCAAACAATCGTTGACTTGACGAAATGTCATGCTTGTGAGAGCCTCACATTATCAGTCACTACAAACAGGTTGGACTGAGCACACACACACATACACACGCTCACACAGACACTCAAGTCTCAAACACACACACAATTCAATTCAATTTGAATTTGCTTTATTGGCATGACAAGCATTCTTACATTGCCAAAGCATGACAAGACATAACAGTGAAAACAATTATTATGTCTACAAAAATATACAGTAAAATAAATGTGAAAAACAGGTCACACCAAGCAAGGTGTGTAGATGAAGACCTTGGCTACATGGGAGCCAGTGGGAAGGGTAAATATAAGATAATAACATAACATAACATATAACATAATATAACATAGTTGGACTAAATCTTTTTTCCCTCCTTCCCATAAAATAATTCATGATTTATTGTCCCAATATTACATTGGCCAGGGCTATTTGGAAGGCATAATTAGTCAAAACTCTGTCAAATATATTCAGCACGGCAAGCATAACCTTTACGGCTGATGTTGATTAAAACCTGCCCCGGTGATGGAGTGCTGGACGGCTGAGGAGAGAGAGAGAGGGACTCTGTTAAACCCTCTTTTACACTACACTACTACTGATATCTCAAAGCCCGACGGCCCACACAAGCCCCTCACCGCCTGTCTGCCCATCTTCATCTTACACAAACTTTAGAAGGGACTTAAAACCCTGAAAGAAGAAGAAAATAAATACAAAGGAAGAGAAAAAAAAAAAAACGCAAAAAAATAAATGGTTGAAAGTGTGGCGACATTAAAAGGCTCATAAACACATCAAACAACAGAATGGAGTCGATGTGTTCCGACCCAAACTCAACCAAAAACAACACACTTGTTTACATCCCATCTCCATAATTGCTTTGTTGCCTTCCAAAGGAAAAGTTTGCATCAGGGTTGAGCCTGTGCCACAAAGACCGGCTGCAATTGGGACGGAGGCTGAGCTGAGTACCATTTTCAGAGGTCCTCATCATCCTCAGCACAATTGTCTGGGATGTGATGAGTTTCCTTTCATCTGAAGCCACAAAAGACGAAACAAACAGCACAGATCTCTGACGGCGAGGGTAGCGAGCCGCGCGTGGTTAACTCCAGCGTGCGCGGTGGAGTGGCGTGGCTCTAACGGGACAAAAGGTCTCCCGTGACATCGAGAGCGCGGCGATGTCTCGGCTCAGCCTCCGAAAGTTATTTTTGTGATGTCCCTCTTCCACCCAGGAAAAAAGAACGCCGTCTGGAGGAGGAAAATGTAAATCGAGTCGACATCATTCGCCCCTGAATATCAATGTTTCTTTCTTTCCACGCAGTCAGCTTCATTGTGGGTGCAAAATAAGGCTGGTTTTGTCTTCACGTTGGTCTGGCTTTTATTAGCAAATAGGTGCAGCAGGGATGTCTTTATTAAATGGCACTGGTATTAATCAAGATTATTTAAATGTATTGTGTGAGTGTTATTTCCTGGGTGAGCAAATACACCGCTAAGCAGCCCGGGAGAACAGAGCAGATTGGCAGTGGCCTGAATTCACCCACTAGCCACAGTCTATCATGCTGTGAGACACACCATTGAGTACAGAATTCACACACACACCCATTCCCTGTCTCTCTCTCACACACAGCCGTGCACAATGAAGGCTGATTAGATTATCTAGCTGTCACATGTGCTCAGTAGAGTTGTCTCCACAGTGTCTATTTCTGAACTGTACCAGGTGCGAGAGAAGCGAGCACAATTCTGCTTTCATTGTCATGGCAATGGCATACTGACACTCTCATACTGAAATTCTCTCTCTCTCTCTCCCTCTACCTCTTTCCCTCTCTCTCTCTCTCTCTCTCTCTCTCTCTCCAATTTGTAAGGGAAATTGATGACAAGATATTATTACATAAGTCAGGGAAGAAGGGGAGAGAAATATTCCAAAATGGATATGGAAGGGATTTCTCAGAACTGGATCAGATCTTCTCTGTTTGACTGCACATGGTGTTACTGCACAGTAGAGCTGTATTAAGCTCTATTACTGTACCGCCGTGTTACAGTCGAGTTGCATTAAATGACTGATGACGGAGATTATGGAGACAGGGCGGAGAAACCTCTTTGGAAATCCAGAAAACCTTTTCGGCGATCTTTTCTGTCACACCACTAAAGTAGCTTTATACTGAATTTGAGCATTTGTGGGATTTGTGATGTGGAGGAAGATGATGAGGATATGGGAATTGTGTCACCGATACGCCAAGATAAAGAACAGGCCGCATATTACAGCAGGGATTTCTGCCACGCAGCTAATCTGACAGCACCAAGCCGACGCCAACTGCCAAGACAAGAAACGTGAGAAAGAAAGAGTGAACATTCTTTGATTTAGATTTTTTTGTTTTCTTCGCCAAGTTTGTTTCTTGGTCTTGCAGATTTCGAAAATAGACGTGCGTGGCCTGCTCTCGACCCCTTAATATTTAACCAGCCCACTTTGCTAGAACAACATCTATTATTCACAAAGAGGCATTCACAATTAAAGGAGCTGCCAATCAGGGCTGCCCCCATGGGAGCCGGGTGTCACCGGGAATCTCCCGCTGCACCGCGGAGAAGCGACCAAGACGGGATCAGATCTGTTGTCCTCGTGGTGCAGTGTGCACTTTTCATAAACAGACAGGCACTGCGTTATACCCTGGCTGGACGAATCAAATGTTATTGTGTGTCGTCTTTCACAGGTATCGTACCTTCAAATTATGACTCATACATAGAGTGATACTAGTTTAAACCTGACCTGAATTTCTCTCGACATGAGGTCTGAAATATTTGAGGGAGTTTTATTTTACTCTCCCTACTCCCTGACATTGTGCTTTGTGTCACAATGTATTTTGATGAGTGAATCTGAGGTGGACTCTTTAACATGGGTTTAGAAATGTATAGCAGACATTGTGATATATGGTGCTGAGGTAAGAGGAAACTAGAGCAAATCCATCTAGAGGTGTTCAACTCTAGATGTTCTATTAAGGAGTGAGTTGGGAAATTGTCTGTCTGGCTTGCTCCCATTACTGCATTTTTTGACATGCCAAGACAACTGTTGAACTTTCCACAGGTTCCAAGTTGTCACATTTACTATGGTAATTATGTATTCTAAAGGCCAAACAGTATTTAAGGACTGAAAATATGAGTTGTCTTGTTCCGCGATGAGCCACCTGTCACCTCATTGGAACTGTCAACTGGCTGGAATGCAAAGCAATCTTAAGGGAAAACAAATACTGAATTAGAAGCATCACATGCTGGCGTCTACTGCATCCTGGTGAAGACTAAAATACCAGGAAGGGTTAGGTCAACTGTGTGGCTCCTCTAATGGATTTATAATGATACAAAGTTAAGTTGTTTAATGGACAAAATAAACAATTAAAGAGCTCCAGATTATTCTCTTCAAAACATGTAATTCTAAGATATAGTAAACTGAACTTGTTGCACATTTCTACATCTCAGATTCTCTATTACTATGAGACCCACCCACTAATGGCTATGGGGGAAACACTACATTACCATCGTGTTAAATTCACTTTTACTGTTTTATTTTGTGGACTCACACTGGCAGCCCTAAAAGAAAGTGAAGCAGAGTCTGTCCTTCGTGTCCCCTTGAAAGCAGATCACACCTGCTTATTTGTAGGCCTGCTACATTTCTCAAAGGCACTATGAGCACTATGGTTATGGGCAATATTGGCGGCCACTGTAGGCACAAGCGGTAGTGTTTCCATCTCCATTGCATTTTCGTAGCGGTAGTTCTTAACAATAGCTTTTTGCAAGATGCAGAGCACAGCACAAAGATAAACGTGCTGTGCATGCTGTGCCCCATGCTGCATGGAATCTGATCCAGCATTGGGATAGAATACATTTGTAATTCTAGAGAAATAGTCTCTTATCGCCAATAGTCTCATAGGTTGGACACATTCAAAACAACATGAATAGTGATAGGTGAATTGTGGAATATAGCTCATATCATGTTTAAAGTGCTTATCCGTGAGATTACTTTACTTAAAAATCCCATATTTTATATTTATCCCATAATTATTTTGCTGGAACTTCATGTGCCAGCAAAATAAATAACAGCCAAAATAACAGCCATTCAATGTTTTTGCGTTCTGCATGTGCTCCTCTATATGCTGTTTCCATTGTTGGTGAGGCGGCTGCGGTGAATTAGCTGAAGCAGCGTAGCTAATTTTGGTCAGTAAACTGTTGATAACGATGAATGTAGCGGTAGTTCTCTACATAAAAGACCAGAAAATAGACCCAACAGCTCAAATGACAGGGTAAACAAAACAAATGTTGTAGTTTTGAATGGAATTCTGGGATTTGTAGTGTAATCCACCCAACACAGACCATCTTTTGGATTTACACTTTAATATAATGATCTATCAATAACGAAAAGAAACAGGCGAATTACCATTGCTTCATACTTATTACACCATTACTTATATGTAGACATTTAAAATCCATGTCCTATTAAAGAATTAGAAGCTGGGGTGCAGCACCCATTAAACCCACTATAAGTCATGAGTCAAGGTGAAGCAGGAAAGCCAATTTCTTGCAAGAACATTTCTTGAAAGAACAGGGAGCTGAGTCATTCCCGGCCGGCGGCCTAATCTAATCTAAGAGATCTAGCAATCTCTTATGAAGAAGCTATTTATCTTCATATTACTATTCAATGTTAGATGTAAAGCATTAATAAAATGTCACACACCTTTAACCACATTCTACCTGGTTCCTTTTTTTTCTTAACCACTGACACGACTCAATGAAATGCTGCGTGAGGTTTGCAACAATGAAGCCTCTTTTGTCATTGGGAGGGGGGACCAGAGAGTGTGATGTGGGAGCAAATACAGGGTAAAGCCCGGAAAAGTCCATAAAACAATAATATACAGTATAAATGCAAAGAGAACACAATACAGGAAGCATAACGACAAGTAACTGCAGTTCCTGTCATGTACTGTAAGATAATATAAGATAAGATGATATGTCTCACTATCATCAGAAGCAGAGACATTTAATGGGTCAATCAAGAGAGAGAATTAATCCATTAAAATTCACACACACACACACACACACCAATATGATTACTACGTCTGAGGTCTGGTATGGAGAAGAAAACCTGATAAATGTGCCCTGGTGGCCATGAAGGG
>OMKR01050187.1:0-16503 GCA_900302355.1 Cyttopsis rosea | reverse complement strand
AGGATGGGGTTGAGAAAGAACAGACAGACCACAGATGATTACAGGTTTTTCTACCAGGTAAAACCACCGCAGTCTTCACACAGTGACATTTTTTTTACTTCTAAACCAGACATTGTGTTGAACGTGCATGTATTTGTATCTTCATATTCGTATCTTAATATATAGGATCCTTCAGCATTCTCTATTGTCTATTGGAAATAATATCTGCAGGTAATTATCTTATCAGTATACAAGAGCTATGTGACATTGACTTACGGCTTGAATTCAAATAGATCAATCACGAAGATACCAAAATAGAAACAAACACAATCGCGGGGTCATAGGGGATTTTTATAGGAATTCTCCACTCCACCGTACACTTACCACACATATGCCAATGGGAATAGTTACAAAGGATTGACCCAGACGCCAGAATATCTCAGTTGTGCTGTGTTCATACCGCACTGTGGCTGATGTGGATTCACTCTCTGCATCTCAGAGCTCGGCCCCCTGACTATATTACTGATAACAGGGAACACATCAATGTGTCTAAACTGGCTTAAAGTACAACCTGGACCTACAGGCAGACGTACCTTTCTAGAAGAAAGAAAACAGGCTCATTGTTGGGGGTTTATTGACTCTGTGTCATGGTCTCCTTTATCATGTTTGATTGTTGATCCTGTGTGGTGAATGTTGTGCTTTGTTATGATGTTTTAAACTCTGGCTGCAAATCAAATTCTTCCCGTGGGACAATAAAGATTGAACTTGAGAAAGAACAAAAGAAAGAAAGAAGGTTAGGTTTTGGTTTGCGCATGGAGTGATGGTGTAAGCCAGGATCACACATCTTTCATACAGGGCGTCAAGGGGATATCAATAGGGGTTCTGAACATTTTAAAGTAGATTTATTATTTATTATGCATTATGTCATTATGCTTCTCTTGCTCTGTTCTATTGATTTGGTACGGAGTAATTACAGTGCTGTGAGAGTACACACACCGGATATAATGATGATTCAACATGAGCTGCACGGTGGAACAGTGGTTGGAGCTGCAGGTAGAGGTCCTGTCTGCAAGCTCGCCCCCTCGTTTTGGAGTGTTTTAGTGTATAGGTGTTAAAGGTTGTGTGCATGGACGAAGCTAAAATGCCAAATGAATAAAATGAATGCGATGACCGGCTCACATGCAGAAGTGACGCAGTGTGTCGGTGAAATGGCTTGTCATGAAACAATGTCATCCTGATTTAGATTCTAACCTTGCAGCGGACCCTTTAAAACTGCGCATAGAAAAGAAAAAAGATGATCTATATTCATAAGACAAAAGCATCTTGTCAGGAAACCTGGTCTTTTTATTTCCATAGTTGTTGGCTTTTTTCCAGGGCTCAAAGCAGCAACATAAGAGGATTCAGGATGAGGGCAGAACGGCCCTAATCCCCTAGTTAACTGTAAAGAAAAAAACATTTATAGAAAACAAATGAAACCTTAATCTTTCTAAATCTTTTCATTCAGATTAAACTGTATAGAGTGGGATTTAGAGGTCTTGTATGTTGTATATTATCATGCTGCTTCTTCCTATTGGATTCTTGCTAGAGGATGAAAACTATGCAATGTGTGTATAATTGGAATATATTGGTTTGCATGCGTTCGGTGGCTGGGTGATAATTCAGTGTTATCATTTATCCTCCTTCAGTGGTATTGCATCATAAAGAAATGAAGACATCATTATAGCTTGACACTTCAATTTTATAGTTTAAATGAATGACCATAACAATAAAATATCTCACTATATAAAGTCTGAAATTGAATGAGTCTGAGATTCACTTGGCTGTCTGACATCATTATTTACATTTCCAAATAGTATATGTATATATAGTATACTTATATAGTGTATATTCACTATATACATAGCATTACCATGTGTGATGCCCCGAAGCCAGATTTTTTACAATAGGGTGATCTATCTAATAAAAGCGAGGAAATCTGTCCTTTTGTTCTTCTGTCTGTCCTTCTGTATGTCCTTCTGTATGTCCTTCGATTATCTCGACAACCGTTCATCCGTACTTGGCGGATGTATTGCTGGGGACCCAAGGACGTGCAGTACAATTGGTACAATTTGGACACGCGACAGGCTTAATATTAATAAACTTTCATTTGTTTGTGTCAACATCGCTAATTCATGAATGTGGAACGATGTCACAAAGAAGAAAGAAGAAAGGGAGGTGCAATAAGAAGAAAGAAAAGGGAGGAAGGAAGGAAGGAAAGAAAGAAAGAAAGAAAGAGGGAAGAAGGCAGGAAGGAAGAAAGGTCCTCTGTCCTAATTAGCCTGTTCCGAACACGCATGTTTTGAACGGGCACTGCACTAGTAATGTAGAATTCCCCAAGATTATAGTGATTAGATTATCTTCAGTACCACCCAGCTGTGCTTCATGCAAAGCAAAACTTCACTTATACAGCACATTTCATCAACATGCTGCACAGGCGTAGATTATAGCTGAAGGTAATCAATAGTTCCGTCCGTGTTAGTTGGTTACGACGTGCACTCCGACAGGCGGTGAAAGCAATTTTCAGTTTTCAGACGAAAAGTTGGTTTATGTTTTCCATCCTGAAAACCTTGCATTGAACAGTAGACCTACACTTCCATTATTCACTTGTGAAGCATTTATTTCAACAAAGGTTTGAGTCCTAACAACCCAAGTGGGTGCAGGCTTGAGACCTTCCATGTTAAAGTGTGTGGCCGCAATTTAACCTTTTAACTGCGTGATTTTATTATGACTATTCATCTGTTTGTAGCTTTGTATTTCCATGCTTCTATTCTTCTTTGCTGTTATATAATGTGTATTATGCCTTATAAAGCACTTCAAATGACCCCTGTGTTTGAAATGTGCCTGGTGTTGTCTTGTTATGACAGAACGGTTTCCATTAAAAAAAATCCCTGATCAAGTTTGTCCCAAAGAATAATTGAGTTGAAAGTTACCGTTCAGGGAGTACTTTTCGGGAATTTTAAACAATATTTCAGAGTGCACTTTTAGTTAACGTTTCCCACAAGTATCTCCATTATTCTTGGAGCTGGGTCTGTATCACTCAGAACAAATAGCTTTTACCAAACCTATAGGAAAAACAGGCCTGTGCGACCTCCATGGATCAGTAAGAGCAATCAATAAAATCCCTGATTTGGCATAAATTACCCCAAACCACGAGGGCGGCCATTGATTGGTATTGATTTGACTAATGTGGTTTCTGTAATGCAAGGTCTTTACACAATAGACGTCTGTGATTGATTACGGTAAATAAAATACCAAAGCTGATCAACACATACACACCTACAGCGCGGCAGTTCTGCAGGAAGTACTCAGTCCTTTTACTTAAGTACAAGTACAAATACCCTGACACAAATCTACACGAGTAAAATTGAAAGCACCGCAATGATATTTGTATTTGTATAATAAGGATATAAGTATAAAAGTTCTTGCTCTTAAATGTATTTTAAGAGCATTTTACAAGTAAAAGTACTCGTCATATCCAGTGCCCTGATAAATCAGGGAGAAATCTGTGCTGTGAAAAGCACAGATCTATTAGAGATATTTATAGATAGAGAGATATTCGTCCGGGGGGGAGGGGGTGAGTAAGTACAGTTGTTGCAATACAGACCATAATTCCGTACTGTCCCTTTATATAAAAAAAAAAAAAAAAAAAAAAAAAAAAAAAAAAAGAAACCAACAGTAAGACAGGAATAGAAAAATAAAAATAAAAATCCAACGAACTAAGCAACGCTAAGCATTGCAACTATTTTAGAAATCATGGGAGGAAAATGAAAAGCGTCCCGGCTCGGCTCTCAAATCTTTTGATTAAATAAGCAACTCATATGCTTTAATCTTAGCGGAAGCCCTGCATCGCAAAGCCCGGGCTTCATCTACCTGAAACATTTTTCATTACCGCCGAATAAAAAGACAGAATGTGGACGAGATGAAAACCTGGATTAGAATAAAGACAGGTGGAGAGCCCGCTGCATGAGTAAACACCGGTGACGTCACTTTAGGGGAATTTCAGCAATTTCAGCCAAATTGGAGCCTACTACCAACTAGAAGTCAAGGACACAGTTACGCAGACAAAAATCAACACAGATTACAACCTGTGAAAGCACTTTCCATTCATTAGCAAACACCAGGTGCACTGTAGCTCAATGTTCACATTGTTCAGAAAACATTCAAATCCATTACTATAATACTCATTCAATCGATAGACATGCTCTATACATCAAGATACAAAACACAAACTCCAAAGAAGACATATTTAATCATCCAAAATATTACAAACTTAAAGTTAAAACACTAGCTACCAAACAGAACATCCACCAGAACTTGGAAAATAGAGTCGAAGGTCTCGGTTTGTACAAAACCGAAAATAGTAACCAGATCAATAATCAAAAATAGTGCACCGTCAAGTCTATCATTCAGCATTCATGTAAAATCCATCTTCGCCTACATGAATGTGGGCATAGAAGGTTTCCCGGTGCCAAAGTCTCTGTGTGAAAGCCAAGCAAGTGAAAGAAAGAAACCACAAGATGGGATCGAGCTAAAATATGACATGAACCTCTGCGTGCCTCCCAACGCTTAGGATTCATTTCAAGTTACGGTAGCGTTTACAGTACAGCACAAATCCCATAAACCTGAACCTGTTCCAGCCGACACACACACACACACACACACACACACACACTCTAATAGATTTCAAAACGGTTGTGGACAAGCCAGCCTCTGGCTTTAGGGGGGATCCCATCATGCTGCAGGTCTTACCCCAGTAGGAGATTAGGTGGAAGCCTGCAGCGATGCTGTGGCAAAAGCCGTCCTGGTCATCCTTGTCACTGGCCTGACCGTGGGCCATCCTGACCCTGTAGCCGTTCTGGAAGAGATCCCCCGTCGACTTCTTGCGCCTCCTCGTATTGACACAAACCTCAGTGTGCGTTCCTCCATTGGGCCCTCTGTACACTAACATCTTTGTAGGAATCATTTTGATAACTTTTAAATACTTTTGCCGGGCAGAAAATTTTCGAGCGCCAAGCGAGTATCGGTCTTTCCTGAAGCTAAGCAGTTTGAGCCTCCCCGGCTTAAAGCGCTGGGCTCCTTCTTCACTGTTTTGCTAGACAAGAAATATCAGCCGCCAACAACAGCAAAAAAAATAAATAAAAAAACAATTAAGTGGTTTCGGGATATCAGTCCAGAGAAGGGTGGGGGGGACACAAATAGGAGAATCCAGAGGGGCGTCATGATCTGATTTGCCACAGACCCTCAGAGTATTCCTCATCGAGATCGTCCGTGAACGACAAGCTTAAAACGAACGCCCTTTTCCCATCAGGATATTACACTGTAAGCTCCTTTAGGATTCATCCAGGGAAAGCAAGAGGCTTGTCCATCATCTGGCTTGATAATGTCGCTTACATCCCCATCCTGGTACCATCAGCCACTTGTGACAATAAAAACTTCATTCAGTAATCTTGGGAAAGGAGCAAAATGTCTCTGGTCACATGGGCCCGTCGTCCACCAGTTCTCCAAGAAGAAGCTTTGGAATCGCTGCGCATTGAAGTGAATCCGCAGTATGGCTAAATTGTTCACGACTGCTGAAATAAAAGCTATTGTAGCTGCTATTTAAACTGATTATGCCGTATTAAATATTCCACCCGGACCAAGGATCTTACAACAATGCGACAGCTTGTTAACAGCTCGGACTACCATATGTGTCACTTTCTATTATATTATCATACATTTCCATTCTCTTCAAATGAACACATCCCCTGATTTGTTTCAGCATGATGGTCATTGCTTTACAGAACTGACATGAAGAGATTTGATGCTAGTTTATAGTGGACAGATTAATGCCAAAAGCCTCTTTCTGCATTTACATTTTAGCTCCTGCGTTAAAAGCTACAACATGGCCACCAACAAGGCATGATAACTACAGTATGTTGTCTTGCAAAGCTACTGTATTATCTCAATGGTAGTCTCTGGGAGATTGATGCACTGCTTGGATAATTGACCAATATTTAAAACTTTACTTTAAATAGCTTAAACAATATCATCTAGTTTCAACCAATGTCCAACGATGAATGGTTGGCTATCCAGCTGCTGTGGCAGGATAAATCCATCACGGTTTTACCAGGAGACAAAGGCAGAACCACCTTCATAATGGACTAAGGACATACTGGCAGACACTAAACGGTTATCAAGTCCAACAGAGGAAAAGAGAAAATACACTAAAAGTGCTCCTAGAGCCTCTACTAAATGGAAATGTTTGAAAATGGTATCAAATGCTATGAAAATCGAGTCCCCGCGGCCAGAATTATTCCACCTGTATTGTACACATTAAAACAGCTTTTTATCCATAAAACATTTTTTTCCTCTGTCCCATATCAGGGAGAATCGGCTCTTTCCCCAAAGGCACTCGGAGATAATTAAACCACTCCTATGCCTTCAAACAAACAACTCTGTAACAATGCCAAACAGGAAAACTTACTATAAAACTGTACAAAAAGAAGAAAGGTTGCAGTCTCTTTTCACAAAAGAAATTTAAAATGTATGGGAGCACCTTAAGCCTGAAAGGACTCTTAAAAGATGTAAAGATTTAAAGATATAGAGAAGTAACCATAGAAGACAAACTTCCCAACCACCTTTTTCCCACCCCACTTATGTTCAGCACATACTACTTACAACCTACTTTCTGTTCAGAGGAATTGAGGGACAGATTGAGGGTTGACAGATTGAGGGTTTTGCAACGGGTTATCCGTTGGGTTTTTATTGAAAGATGTGGAGATGAAAACAACCTGAGAAGAAAGGTAATGAAATACACAGGATTCCGTTCTTCTCCTGCAACAAGACCTTTGTAGGTGAGTGGAAGACCTTATGGCGTCAGGATAAAAGAATGTCGAAAGGAATGTGAAAGAGACGCTTGGAGCGGTCGCTCGTTCAAAGAAACAGTGACAGGAGTGGGGGATTTCTTTTTTTTTTAAATCAGCCGTTTCAGACCATTGCAAGTGAGAAAACACACATAATGAATGGATTGGACAAATGCAAGGACACTGTGACCCAAGACTCACTTGGAACACTGTCCTTTAAAAAGCTGCCAGGCAACACCAGACGCCCACACATTTAGGGCAAGAGTGGTTTATAATCACCTTGCAGCCCGCGAACGCTGTAGATCACACTGTGAATAACAGCTCTCTGTTCTATATACACCAACTACAATAGACTTTATATGTTACATAGCAAATATAACCAATTTCCAAGCCAAAAATTACGATTACATTTTGCTCTCATCCCACCATCAATTTACAGATCAACTCTTATACATGCACACCTTGGGGTGACATTTTCTTTCCTTCGATAAATCAGATAACTTTCAGATAGCAGGAGGGTGTTATGTGGTTATTTGTGTGCTAATGCACACGTGTTGGCATCCACGAGCAGTTCTACTCAGGAATCTTTGAGTGTGAGGGTATGCAAGGATATTAACACACACACACACACACACACACACGCACGCACATGCACACGCACGCCTGTGCATGTGTCAAAATGCGTCAGCTGGAGGATTGGCATGGGCTTACTGCCCAGTGAGTGAGACATGGACTTTTGATCGGAAGAGGGATTCAGCAGAGTGGATTTAAGCCAAAGCCACAGAGGTTAGAGCCTACTGTACTGTAACGCCAGTCCGCCATAAACTGACCCCTGAATCCTCCACTACCACGTATTCAATGTAATATTAGCATGAAAATTTGCTGTGTATTTGTCTTGGATATTTTTTCTACAGTTGTGCAAACTGATGAAAGGTAAAAAAAAGGGATAATGTGGATTGTGGATAATAGACAGAAATACTAGAAATATAATGTAGAATAATAGAAAATCTTTCAGGCTTTTCATTAAGGCTAGAGTAAAAGTATTAAGACTAATGCACAAATAAGAAGCAATACCAAATTAGTTTTAAGATCTGCATTTTTCAGAGGCCAATATGAGTCAATTTAATAATTTGATAAAAACTGGACAGTTTTGTTTATTCTACAGCAGTGAAGAACTGTTCACATAGAAAATTCATCCTGTTGCCCACCTCTACTTATCAAGTGTAAATACTGCATCGACTGCCAAGTGTCTGCATAGACCACTAGATGGCAGCGTTTAAACAAGCTGTACCGACCAAGTTAATTTTCCTTTACACTACCTCATCAATGCATCAATCCAGAAAAATAAAAAACACAAGCAAACACTCAAGCACATTAAATATCATGCAATTTTAACAACAAAGCTGCTGCATTTATGCCAACAAGAAAGACGTTAGCGTGGTTATGGGATATTTGGCGGTGCATGGCGACGGAGCTTGGTTCGCATGTCCTTTCAGGGAAAGTAGAACTCAACACCTGTGATTCAGCTTTAAAAACCATCTCCCTAATCCTCTGATTCCTCACCTTTCCTGGTGATGAGCTTCACACATTTAGCAGATTGAAATCTATTTTAGTATTTCACCGGCACCAACAAAGCCTATTAACCATTTTATCCACTTGTGTACTTTTGATTGAACAGTAGCTTCAGTTTATAATACAGGTGTGTTTTATCCACAAAGGTGAAGGACGTCTGAATGACAGCCTGCGACATAAAGCCAAGACCCCATGCCATATGGGAAGGTCAACTAAGGACAACTATAATCCAATTAATATTCAATAATACATTGATTTGATTACAGACATGGATATAAGGAGAAAAGAGGTGAAAGAAACTCTGTGATCACTGTGACAAAGGCTTCATTTGGCCGATCATTCCTATGGCATGAGTCTACGGGTCACTGAACAAAAATAAAACATAACCTCTCTTCAATGGTAGCACCATCAAAACAATGTGTCACCATCGCCATGATGTAGGGAATAGTTTCCATGCAGTGCTCACACCTATACTGCATTTAGCATGTTAATTAAGGTTGTAAATTCCATAGGGTTAGGCCCATAACATTTAAGACTTTATTTACAGATGAAAAAAAATGGCTTTAATCCAAACAGTTGCTCTATCTAAGAAGATTGCATTATAATCCCAACAGTCACTTCAAACTTTGGATTTAGAAAAAAAATAATAAAAAAAACAGATGGAGTGCTCAGCAGAATTAAAACCCCAATTCCAGCCATTTAGAACAGTGCTCATGTCAAATCAAATCCACTAGGTGGCGCCACAGGATTAATATCTCTCAGAAGCTCCCAATGGCTCAAAAGGCCAAGTGGAAGTAAACTGATGGTCTGAAACACTGTGCTTTCTTACCCAGCCAACTTCTGTTCAGGTAGACGGACACAAACACTGGAGGAACCGTGAAGAAGTCCACCACCGAGTTCACCTCCAGCCAGAACCACAGCTTGTCGTTGGCAGCGATGAACTGTGGGAATAAAGAGATCCCACTGCTTACTGGCTGACTGGATGCGTGTCTCTGCTGGAACTGGGGAAAGGTGAATTTGGTGCTCTACTTACACGCAGGCCAAAGTAAAGCAGGAAGAATACATTGAATGCCATGTCGATCTGCAGCGTGAAGTCTTTGTAGAAGTTCTGACAAGACTCGATGGGACTACGGAATGGAAAGAGAAAGCAAAATTATGTCTCACCCAACAGTAATATTAAGGAATTATGTATATGATAGAATTTAATGACACAAAAAAGATGCATTCTTCTTTTCCTGAAAATGCAATTTATGTATTTTCAAAAGAAGATTAAGTGATCTTTTTCTTTTTTTAAATAAAGGTGCAATAGTTGATATTTCCCAAAGGTTTATCTGTTGAGAAAGAAACATGCATTTTTTTACTTTCACTCAAGCAATAACTTGAGGTATGCTTGATTAACCCTTAAATAACTGCAAAAAAAAAAAAAAAGGTTTCTAAACATCTCAATTAATGTGAATTAAAAATTTCCCCCTTTCGTAATGTCACAGGGCTGCATTCCCTATCCGTTTTAGTTGCAAATGATTTTAGGTGAAATAGATGTTCAGGTCTGATGGAAATGCAAAGCAGAAAGCAGTAGTTTAAGGGTTAAACGCATGCAGGGTATCGATCTTCTTTCACGTGATCAGGCAGCCATAGCAAATGCTAGCAATGTAGTGAAATCTCACCCTTAAAAAGCTTGTATATCTGGCAATAAGAGTTCAAATACATAAAGAGAGATAATTAACCAAGTAAATGTAATGACTTGGTAAAGATACTTTTATCACATCCATAACCTGATAATCAAACTCCAGAACGTCGTCAAGACCTGAAATGAAAATATGATAATAGCCTTACTATGCACATGCCATATGTCTCAATCTTACAATCGAAGAAATACATACAATAGACTTACCCCTTAGAACAGGTGTATATTATTAGGTATTTGCTATCTAATAGTATACCATTCTAGTAAACAGCTGGAGAAACATTAAGTGAATAAACACAGTACATTAATTCAATCAACTTAAATTAATTAATAATTTCCCTTTATCATGATGAGGGCAGTGATTTACAATGGCACTCTGCATTTGTCATTTATGAATCATGCAGTTATTTCTTGATGTGAAGGTTTAAGACTTTGGGAGAATGTGTTAGTGGCAGGCTGGGTCTCTCTAACATTAAGAGTCTTTTTTTTGCATGCTGTTTGTTCCAGACACCTACACGGTGCAACCGGGCTTCCATAGTGCACTCCACGTATCCCTAAATAGCAACAAGCTCTCCCCGCATGAAAACTTCCGTTTAATACCGCTCGGATTTAGGCCAAATGCATTTGTTATGTAAAATGTAATAAAACGACCTGTGATAAAACACGATTTCTTTGAATATATTTCGTAAGCCAACGCCACATTGCCACAGGGATTATGAAGGGGCTGATCTGATGCGCTGTACACCAGTTCAGATCTCGACCAGCAGTCATGGGCTCTGTTGGGGAACCGTGTCTAGCAACACATGGCATCCACCATCACATGGTCCTAAATTCACCTCTCACCACCTTTTCCAAAGTGAAATCCAGTGGTGTTATTCATGTAAATTGTAAAATGGCCACACATACAGTATGCGCGCACACACAATACAGCCAGTTTTCTAACTGGCACCTCTAAGAATAGTTCAAAACTTATCGGAACGTTCCGCCCCCATTCGCTCTAATGATACATCAGGCTGCTGAATCCCTGTCAGCAGGGCAGAGTAATGACCGCATCGGGGGCCAGATCTGCTCTGCTAAATAATTGAGTTCCAGTGGGCCTGGTCAGGAAGGGACAGTGCCTGTTATAGACGCCCATCTCTGTTGTCACTCCACTGAGGTACTCTGAAGCCACAGACCGTATGCAATGTAGTCATACAGCTGGGAAAGTGTACAGTGATTTCTTAGTGGTGATATTACATAGAAGTTTTTTCAGCTTTTCAGCTTTCACATTCCAAATCAAAACACTGTTCACTGTGAAAGCATCAAACAGCATGTAGCAAGAAATCCCGTTGTTCCTGTTAAGGGATTACAGGCTGCATTTATGGTTTGATTTGACAACAGGTTCTCTGCAAATTTTATTCCGGACTTTAATTGAAGAGTATAAAGGAAAACTCTAGTATTTTTTTGACCTAAACCTTATTTTTGATCATTGGGAGTCAACCTCAGTGATTGGCATCAAAATCTTTTAAATTGATACAGTATTGAGAGAATAGCTTCAGCCAACTCCCATGCACCAAGCTGCAATATATAGCACTAACGGGGCAATCGTGGCCATGTTCTTTGGCGTCAGCGTTGCCCCATGGCATTTAAAAGATTCTGGTCACTGCCATTTTTATCAAAACCAAAGACCCATTTTGTATCTTAAAAATAAACACAAGAATCTGCTAACTATTAATATTACTACAAAAAAACAAAACAAAAAAAAAACAATTTAACACCCTTAAAAATCTCATTTCACACAAGTTAAGACCTTAATTTTTGCTAAATCGATTCAATACATTTTAACAATCTGTGGATACCCAAACCCTTGAGCATAAAAAGCAAGACAAATTGTGAAAGGATCCCCGTTTCAGAGTGGGAGGTAGAGGCCACTTGGGTAACATACTATAAAAATAAACTATAAATGAATGGTAGACAGATCAGGTCATAAAAACTGGCTTTAATCATAAGGAAAAAAAACTACTTTAAGGATATAAATCACAAAGATGTGATTTTTATGTAGGACATGCTCATCTTGAGTCTGGCAATGGCACAATAGCATATGTACCACAGCTTCAGGGTCAGGTGTCCACGTGAAAAAAAAGACCTGTACAGATCTGTCCAGGTTGGTCATTGGCATGCTGGTAAATGGTCAGTGTTCTTTAGTATGGATTTAAAGGAAAACACCAAGAATACCTTTCACGTCACTGGCTCAATCACGGTTTCTGAAGAATGTGGTCGCCATTGATCCATTGTACTATGCATTACAGCTAGGTGCACAGCAGCAATAGCCTAAAGCTATTCTCTGGATTAAGTTGAAAGATTCCGATACCAATCCCTCGGGTCAACTGCCAATCATTGAAAAGTAAGGTTAATGTTAAAAAACACTGCCGTTTTCCTTTAATTGATTTTGCCGTGTTGACTTTTCTCGGTTGCTTCCTGCTGTCCCTTGTCACCAGTTCTACCTGCCCATCATAAGGAGGCCTTGGCAGGCCCACAGGACTTATTACACACTGGGCTGTATCTGTTCCAGTTTGCTGCCAGTAGCAGGCACACAGGTGAATCAACTAACTTCCAGCTCTTTGGCCTTGAGTAAAAAGCATGTTGGCTTGGCAGGTAGTTAAAAATAATAATTTAAAAAAGCGCAAGGAGACTTGCATAAACCAGGAGAAAGAAATACCCAGAACAGTGAATATGAATGAGAAAGAATTCCAATAGAACACATTCCTTGTGCATGTGCCAAGCAGAAAGGGAGGTCGAACAAAATGGCAGAAGTGAGAAGTCATAGGTCACTCTCCACCTGATAAGAAAGGTTTTGGAAACTGCAGACTGGTTGGGTGGATGGGTGGACACAGATGGTATTGCTGAGGATGTAACTCTACCTCGGCTTGTCCAGATAATGAAATGAGACGACGCTCACAAACCAGATCAGAGCAAGGCGAGGACCATCGGCATAACAAAACAAAACCTCCTCTCAGCGTTTTCCCGTAAAGAGGCTTCCTGTGCTTGTACTGATAAACACTTGAACTCTGGTGAATTTTGCTCTGCTTTCTAATGGCACATCCTGTCCAAACACACACAGCTGTAACAGTATATTGTAGCATGCACCGCTAAAATGCTGTTTTGCTTCGCCCAGCCTGGTGAGTGATGATGATTGTTCTGGAAAAGGAATTTTAGCCTTTCCTGGTCCGTCTGAGAGCCTGATCCTTTCATTATGGAGATTACACCATTTTCATTTGTGAGCAAGTAGTGTTGGCCAACCAAACCAACCTGAAAGTTGCACAGCACTGCTAGCTTGAATACATATTGCTTTGAAAACAACATAGAGGCATTTACTCTGAAGTGCAACTTTTTTTTTTTTAATTTGTGGGCAAATTGTGCAGAATTTAATATGGATATACCCACTCCTAATAATGAAATATCGACCAAACCCAACTCCCCAACTAATGATGATTACTTTTAGACTTGGGATTTGGGACCTGGGGTTATTAAAACATAATAATGTTAATATTTTTTCTTTCCATACAGTAGCTTTACTTTAATATCTGACATGAGCGATTTTGATCCTGTTATCAGATTTGTGTACTGGGGGTATTTGCCAGATACTGATCTCTGGTATCACTCCACCCCTAGGCTCACATTTTTGGACTGAGAATTTCAAATTATAGCAGAGGAGGTAACTAAAAACAAAACAATTAGAGATGATGGTCATCTTGCTCTAGCGAAAGGAAATGCTGTATGGGGAAATATAGTAGGAAAAAGCAAACCCTAATGAGGAAATTATATCTTTCCTCTGTTTTCATCTCTGACGCATGTTGCGATTTCTTATAAGTAATGAAACTGCCCATGCCAAACGTGGGAAAATTAATAACATATAGACATTTGTATTGATAATCTTCTGAGTTCTAAGTCTAAGAAAACTTGCTAGTAATTTCATCATTGTCTTAAAATACCATAGGCAATTCCCAGGCTTTGAAATGCATAGAAATGAAGTCGGACACGGTGAAATCCCCAATAACATGCGAAAGGTTTGTGAGCACAGGTTCATGAATCAGCTGCATAAACCGTCCAGTAAATACATCCCATGGAGAACATATAGCATGTTTATATGTTAGAGTGTGGGATTAATACTGATAAATATCTTTAAGTTTCCAAGTTTAAAGTGGAATACATTGCCAATTTAAATTTGGAAACTCAAATATCGTCTGTGTTGGGTCACTTCTTGTGCAGCCCGACCTTTATATTCTTGCCAGGAAAGGCGGACGCTGCCACCAACAATGAGTACAGCATATAGAGGAGCACATGCATAATGCAAATTATTAATTAACTTGATTAAATTCTTAATTAAATTCTTAAAAAGTGACAACTAAACAAATTATCAAATATGGGATTCTCTGAACAAAATAAGAATCTTACTTCCACTTTCATCTAAATTTACGAATGTATTGTGTATGATGAGGATATAGCTGTACTATGAACATGGCCTTGGGAGTTGAGAGCACAGGCGGAATCAACCTGGTAGGCTTGAGGTAGGTAGGGTGCGAGCATGCTGCTCAAAAACACCTGAAAGGCGGAAAGAGGAATTCAAACCTCCGACCTTTTTCTAATTCTTGAGCTTATGCCGTGTACTTAAAGAACTAAGGTCAGCCTTCCAAATATGTGCTCCATGAAGCTAAAAAGAGGTCAGTGAGCGTGTGTCCTGATATCACAACAGATTAATTATCCCTATTTTTAACTCATTTATGAGGTGAAGAGGCAGAAATACTTACTCAGAGGAATCGATGAAGTATATTACAAGGGCTCCAATGCTGAGGGCAAACACAAGCACTACCTGAAAAACACAGGAGAGACAGGTGAATTGAATTAATTGATTACACAATAAACATTTCAAATTGCACATGCACAGTTTCACTACCGATACGGATTCTGAATCCTGAACTTTAAATATTGTCCGCAACCAATTTTAAGGGTATAGACACTTAGTTTGGGGTCATTGGAACATCCTTTAGAGACATCCTCATGCCCACAGTTTTTTGAACTGAGTGTTATAAATATGACTGTTCTCTAATGAAAGACATCAATCCTGGCCATAATATTATGTTCTCTTTACAAATGTGATCAAATCGGCATTATAAATAGCAATTGTGGTTCAGTGCCATCTACTGGTTGAAATCATCACAAAGCATGCAGGGAGGACACTGACTTAGACATAGATTAGTATTTTTAGTGACTCTCTATGTTACAAATGGAAGAAAATATAAGGAGAAACAAAAAGAAGGGCGGACCAATCCCCAACCCTGCAACGACTGAGCGAGGACTGTGAAAACCACACCCATTTTCAAACGTTTTGATTGATTTAATTACGCAGTGGTCAGAGTGAAGCCAAACCGCGGGGCGAATTTACTCTATTGTTTTTTTTGTATCGAGGATATTCTCTGATAGCGATACTCTCATGTAGCCTGGTATCAGACCTGATACCATTCTAGACTGATGGCATCATCAGTACTAGTGTATCCATAACAAGGACCTTGATGTTGGTTCAGCCTCACAGTGAAGGATATCTAATATCTGATAGATATCTAATGTCAAAAAAGCAGGCCACCAGCTTTATGCATGTAATCTCATTGGCCGGCAACACATTTTCTAATATAAGCTATTGTTGAGCAATGCCGGAAATTCACAAGAACAGACAGACGACCATTGTTGTTTGAGGCTTTTTTGTAAAAAGTAAAGACAGACAGCCAAGACAGCCAGTTCCACATTTTGACCAATGCTGGAGGTCCATACATGAACCTCAGCAGGCCCTTATTGATCTCTACAAGAGACAGCCTTACTGTTCATAACCACATGGCCTAAATTCTATTCAGCAGCTTATATGCAACAGGGTAAATAAATACGCTGGTAGCTGAAAGGGAAAACACACACTCACATTTGAACACATCAATACACTCACACGCAAGAGTTGAGCTCATTGTGTAAATTGGAAGTGGACCGGCGGCGAGGCAACAAACCACGGCTTCAGTTTTTCAGCGAGAAACAGTACAGAGTATGGGCGAAAAGCTGGAACCCCCATCGCGGCAGGAGAGCACAATAACAGAACAACAGGGCGCCACTCTTGCCTTTTTGGGATTTGCCCAAAGTACCACAAGTGCAATGCACGCTCTCAGAGCAGATTGGGAGGCAGGCAAATAAACACAAGCTCAGAAAGTAGTATCACACAAAAGCAGCAGGAGCTGTCAGGTGACGGTTCCAACACTGACAGAGCTCTGCCGAAACTTAATCACTGCCACTGTAGTGAGTCTCTGAGGGGATAAATGGAAAGAACAAACAGTGGATTGGGGTGAAGAGGGTTATGCCCAGATCATTCAG
>OMKR01050186.1:0-17432 GCA_900302355.1 Cyttopsis rosea | reverse complement strand
TTGATGTGTTCTCTCGCTGCTCATCAGAAGACAAAGCGACAAGCGAGAGCTGGCTTTGAGGTTTTGATAGCTTACACGCTTCCCTGATGTATTCTACCTCGGCGTGAGAAGAAAAGTTTTAATTAAGGATACCTGGATGCGCCGCGAAGGCGTCCCGCTTGGAAAAGGGGAAAGGTGAAGAAGAGCGGGGAGAGGAAGAGCTGGAACAAGTTAACTAACGGGCAGACATTTGTTTTCGTCCGGAACGCCGGCTCCATCGGGGGGCCCCGGGTTCCCAGGGCCGCGCGGCATGACTGGTTGTCAACAAGATGGCTGCCATTCGGGGTATGGAGGGAAATGCGTTGGGCAGATAGTCCGACACACACACACACACACACACACACACACACACACACGTCTTCACTGCTTTTTCCTCCGTCTGACATTGTGAGAGGTGTCAGAGAAACAAGGACGAGGGGAGCAGGCCCAAGAGGGGAGGGAGGGTTCAGTCCAATCTCTGCTGTGATTGACACGTAACATTTAACAAGGGACATATTTTCTCACCGTCTCCATCTCTTCGTTTGCCTTCGACGCCGCTCACGTCACAACAAAGTCGGCATGTGCCGGGCTTGTTGCCGGGATAGCCGAACGGCCAAGGTTGAGGGTCATCAATGCGTCCGTCTATCTCTCTACCTCTATCTATCTATCTGTCCGTCTGTCTGTGGCCACTATACACTGTATCTACATTTCCATCTTGACTGTTTGAGTTTCATTCCTAGCTTTATTAAATGAGGATGCCTCATCGAGATTAGAACCTATTTTCTACAAGAGGCCTGATAACAAATTACAAATCTATATTGAAACAAAACGATAGAACAATAAAATTCAGCCCTACATGACAGAATTGCAGTGCAGACCACACCTCCGCAGGGGCTGTTACGTCTTTCTCAGCTTCAGTGTTGGTGCGAGGAACTGTAAGAGTAAGTAATTCAGTAACGTAATGCCATGTTTATTCGTTTTCAACTCAATTAAAGACGTGGTTGAGTTGAGAATTTGCTCGTACCCAGTGTAGGGAGCATCCAGCCACGGCCCTGTGATCATCACCGACTCCCTGCTCGCTTGTGCGCCGCAGATCCGAAATGTACCATCTCGCACGCGTCCCACCTCATCTCCGTCTGGTCGCCAGGTTTTTACTCCTGTGTCATTCGAAGGTACAATTCGTTAAGAAATCCTCCAACCCGAGGGGGTTGAGACAAGAAATCATAGGCAAAAGTTGCCGGAGGAAGAAAGCTGATTTGGTTTGCCAGAAGAGGTAGAGGGAGTGCCGGCCGGCGTGCTCCAGGACGGGCCCAGGACCTCCCCAGAACAGGGCTGTGACGATAACCTCATTACCACAACACCGCGGTCAGGTGACATCACCGCGGTATTGAGCTCATTACCGTCATCGCTGCAAAAAATAAAATGAAATGCCGGTGAAAGTTCCAGGGGTGCGTCTGGTGGGTGACATGTTATTATTAAACATGAAGTCTGACCGCCGTTGGGGTCCGGGTGCGCCGGGACTTCCTCCGCTCTCGGGCCGGGCAAATCACTCGAACTCGCCCTCCTCCCAACCCGAGCCTGGCGCGGCCCCCATCCCCGCAGAAGGAGAGCGATTCAAGAATCCACGATTTTCGGTGACGTCCGGTCTGACACGGTCGGAGAGCAACTTTTTGGACTGTTCTCAGGCGACAATGATTATATTATTTCTTTAAATGTATATAATATATATTGATATATTGCATATATACTGTAATTCTATATATTTTTGTAATTGTAATATTGTATTTTTTGTATTTATTTATTTTTCAAAGACCGTAATTAAGACCCCTCCCCCTCGGTAAACCGCAATACCGTGGTGATATGTTGCTTTTTCATCGCGGTAAAAATAATCTCATACCGTCACAGCTCTAGCTGAAGAGGTCCAGTCGGTGGCGGTAATGCACCTCTAAGCTGGTTCGCCAACCGCCAACACACACTAAGAAGAAGAAGAAGGAACCGCTCACGTTATTTGGAATAGACACATGAATCTGGTAGGTGTGATGCCTGCGGTGAGGAGCAAAGTGTAAATCATGTCTCAGCCTATTAATAATTGTAGGGAATATAATAGCGAAAATACAAGAAATAGGAGAAGAGTAAAATTCACCAGGACCGAGGACTAATTGCATTGCATTGCATTTCTTTTTGTTTAGTTTAGTTTTGCTGCGGGTCATGGTCTGTAAGTCTTCTCAGTCCGTACTCCGGGTCAGTGGGTGGCGGTGATGCGCCAAACCGCCGTTCAACACCATGAAAGAAGCAGAAGAAGATGAAGGATCTCCGCCGACCCGGTGAGATGCATCCCCGGGATACAGCAGATGGCTTTTCCTCGCGGCCTCACCGGGTCTGGAGAGGTGAGCCACCGCTCTCACTTCATTAATGTCATTAGTACATGAGTGAGAAACGCCGCAAATCTTACCGTTTATTCGCCCTCCTGCCTGCGGTGTTGCAGAGAGAGAGAGAGAGGATCGTGTTAACATCCGTGAAAGGAAACGCCGCCATTACCATCCAGTTCCGCTTCAAGGTCAAAGACACGAGAGGCTGTTAACGAAGGACGTCGTTTACTCACCTTGGACTCGGGTCACGTAACTGATAACGACACGTATCCCGGTGTTTGTCTTGTTCGGGGAGCGAGGGCCTCCCTTTATGTACCAACACGCCGGATAAAAATACTGGAGTGAACCGCACAGAGGCATTGTGGGTCTGATTGATGTGCTAAACAGGGACAATAACGGCAAAGAATAGCAAAGCTGGGGAAGAACAGAGGAGTGGATAATGGAAAGTAGAGAGGCAGAGAGTGCTGCGTTGGAGAGACACCTTTGCTATTCTATCTCTCACACACACACACACACACACACACACACACACACACACACACAAACTATCATCTCCAGGGTGGAGTCGGGGACAGGTGCTCCTCCGCAGAGTAAACGCCGGTAGGCTCGGTAAAGTTATTGATGAGAGATCAAATGGCGTTCACGACGCGCTGCATCAAAGCCAGCGCCCGCACCGCTGACGTCTGTTTTCGCAGTCACGCAGAGCACGGAAGACACACCTACACACACACACACACACACACACGGTATATAGAATAAATTAACATTCAGCCACACCCAAGCTCGCTTGGATCGCAGATGAAAATGCCATTCCCGATCTTGCAATCAGGTGAATTTAAATTAGGGAGAAAAAATAAAACATCCGTTGCCTGCTCGGCTCCTGATAAGCCCATGTCACCCGTGCATGCACGCGGGTGAAGAAACACCCTCTTGAGCTTCCTCACACCCTTTAATACTATTTTTTTTTGGGGGGGGGGGGTTCATTAATTTAATTACCACATCTCCCTTTAATATTTCCGTCGCTTTTGTCTCCCTGTCTCGCTTTCTCTCTTCCCATCTCTAACACTGTTGTTCTACCGCTCTAAGGCGCTCAAAGGGCGCGTGCATCTCCCTTCGGAGAAGCCGGCATCGCGGTGTGTTTTTCAAAAGGTGAGTCGGGGATTTGATTTTATTTGGCTTTCATTGTTTGGCCTTTTATCGGTGTAAAACAAAGACACAATTCAAGTAACTCCGAAGCAATTACGACGGACGGCTTCATATTTAGAATAATTAAAATACAGGATCCCGGGTGCGTTTATCTAATGGAGGAATTTGGGGAATGAAAGCGAGTCGTGTCACAGAATGTCAAATTGTAATTAAATGATTCCCAACTAAGCACGATGAGGGTTGGTTGAGAGTGGACGGGGGTTCCACTGAGGTGAGGGCAGCGTTGGCTTTAGGAAGAATGGACATGATGGGTAATGATATTTTGGAGATGAGGACGTTCTCATCCCACTCTCAATGACAGTCTTTGAATGATATGATGATTTGTAATAAAGTTAAATGGTGTGAATGCAGTAAAACAATGGAAAAGTTGAGTTGCAAAGGCTGAAAGCAAAACAATCGTTTTACAATTCTAAACATAGCTAATATGCTTTGTAAGCATCAGTATTTACTTATCCCCAGTATTATACGAGGAAATTAATGACGCAAATAATTTGAATGGCTGTTTCTTAAAGTGCCATCTTAAAAAGTCTTGGGATTTTTTTAACAAAATGATATCACGGATTCCCACTTTAAAAAGTATATTGGCTCCGGGGTAGGTAACTTTGATTTCTTCACAGCTTTGAACGCCATCGAGGCACTTTTAGGGAGACGTGTAGGCACAAAGCGTGTTTGCTTAGATTCCAGACTAACAGAGTTTGCTTTGCTTCAGAGAGGTTAGTCAGACACCACATGCTGCAGTGCCTCCAGGAGCTGCACTGTCATTTTGCATTGTCTTTTTTTTTAACTTCCTAAAATCTCAAGACCTCACATTCTACTTTCTGGAGTCTGGAGCCTTGTGAATCAATTGTACCTTTGGACCAAGTCAGAAAAACCCTCTTGTTTTCATACAAGATGAGGAGGTGGAGAAATGCTACGGTCATTTACATTTGTGGGGTTACAATAAAGTATGAGTAACTGTCATAAGTCACCAGAAAGGGCCACATTGACAATCAACAACAAGCCAGGATGCATTCAGGGGCAGGATCTTGCCGTAGAATCTATCAATCTGGAATGGGCTCCCACAGAATGGGACTTGTGATATACACTAGGAAATGATGCTTGCCAAATTAAAAAGATATTGTTAAAATACAAAACAAAAAGACTGAACATACCAAGCTATTTTGCTATTTATGACATAACACCTGCCTGTGGCACCTGCCAACTCCACCATTGTCCATATCTGGTTGACACATCCTACTTAACCATCCACCATATAAGTCATATATAACTGGTCATGCACCACAAATTAATCTAGCTAAGGACGGAAATTCAGTGATTGTCCATGTGCCTGGGTTTCCGTTAGCCGGTAATTACCGGTTTTCGACTGGGAAAATAAGTCTGACATATTTAAATCTCTCTGGTCATAATATCTGGTGAATATAATTCCCTCTGAGCACAATTAGAATTAGTCCTGGGTGATAAAACGATCATTTATTTCCTCGCGATATTTCTTTCCTCGATGTCGAAATAAAATATGCTCATATTTTCGATAAAGTCTTCAGCAGATTTGTTCATTTACAGAAGCGCGAGGCAAGTGGCAATGGAAAGCCAATCTATTTGGACGTTCTACAGGTGACCTTTGACCTCTAGCCACGTTTGTCGCTATAGAAAGAAGCCCTGGACCCTACCTCGTGGGCGAGGTGGCACCTGCAATCACACCGCAGTGGAGTGGCACAGTGGCAGCATGGCGTCCGAACCAACTTGTCTCAGGGAAGGAGAAAGATGATGTATCGTTGACAACAGGGCCACATACTGTACATCCATAGTTTTTTTTTTTTTTTTTTGGATATTTAAGTTCCACAAACTTGAAATAATTTATTTACCTTTAGGCCAACTTGCCATATTTATATTGTTTTACATTTTATCTAAATTTTATTTCAGTGAAATGTTAATTAAAGCAGCTTACTTAGATTACAAGTGATGCAATGTTCATTATATAAAAATAATATTTAGCATTTTATCTTCGATTCTTACCCCTATTTTTCTTTTCTATTTATTTTGAAAGAAAAAAAAAGAGCTAAATGCTGCTAAGTTTTTTTGGAACATTATTACAGTGCAGAGTTGAATTTTTATCTTTATATTTATGCATGATGGCATACAACTGTCTTCTTTATAAAATAAAATAAAGCATTTAACAGGAAAAACACAGATAATATTTGACCGGAATTTCCCCCATTTGTCCGGGACACTGAAATCTTCCGGGACACGTGGACCGGCACCAATTTTCAACGGAAACCCTGCCATGCCCTTGCCCCGCCAACTAGTCACAAGTTAGCATCGTGCTACGTCATGTAAACTTGAGTAGATAGATGTGTACATATGTCTTATTTGTTATGTCATTTTAATTTGTAGCTCTTTCTTAACGACACTGTTTTTTGTTGCTGTACTGTAACTCCTGAATCTCAGGTCTTTTATCACTAGTATCTTGTATCACCCATAACGCACTCACGGTGCAGAAGTATTTTACTAAGTAGAAAAGCGACACTCATTTTGAAAATAGCTGAGCAATTGTCTACTGAAAATGTTAAACTAGCCATTAAACTATTATCGCGATATGGAGGTGGTTGATCCTAATTAGACCCTACCAAACATTGCAGAAAGCTCTTACCCTAATCAATTGAACAATAATAAACTACATGAGCAAATGAAAGCTGCAGGCCATGTGTCCCTGACTACAGACATATATGCCATGAAATCTGTCCTTGTGAGAACAGTTACCTTGATGGAGAAGCACACTGCTGTGAATATCTAGTAATCAATGATTGGGACATGGTTCAAATATGGTCACCCCTATACATCGGCTCAATTACAGGCACTAGTGATGCAGGGCAGGGCCCACAGTCTGAATTTAGTGGGTAATGATGCTCTGCGATCAATCAAAGCCCTTGAGACATGTGGTGGATAGTCAAGGAAAGTTATGGGACACTTCAAGTCAAACGGTGTGGCCAGGGAAAAAAAGTTGCACACAAAGCAGAAGATGCTCCGCAGGCCAAAGCGCAAACTTATGCAGGAATTATGTGAAATACCACCTACTTCATGGACACAACAAACCTGTTCCTGCCTCTCATCTTCTCATCTCATATCCTCAGCCATCAACAGCTCAGATATATTCTTAAACTGTCCTCTGCAGTGCATGCATACGTATCTGCTGCTGTTAATCCCTATCCCTCCATCACTCTGATTTTCCACTGCTGAACATTCAGAGAGATTCAGAAGATTGCTTTGGGCTAGATGATGCTACACAATGTCTCATTAAACAACAGAGTGGTTCCTTGGAAGAAAAAGGTTTGCCACTGTTGTGAGAGTGAAAGAACTTGCCTTTCCACATTACTTGTTCCAAGTTACTGGGGAATTGCACTTTGGAATGTTGGATATCCTGCCGAAGCTGTGAGAAAACTCATAGTCGAATACAGAAACATTAATTCAGATGAAATAGGATCTAAAGCGCACTTCAGTCAACCCAACTACACAAAGCATATGGAGTGCATTTTGAGTGTTGGTCGGTCAGAATTTCACACCAATAGAGCAAGACCTAGACCAGGAGTGGGCAAACCTTTTGGTTCAAGGGCCGGATAGATTTTTGAAGACCATGTGAGAGTCTGCATTCCAACTTTACAATTTATTAACCTCCATACGCAATAAACAACTGCAAAATGAGTGTTCCTTATGATATTAATTTATTTTCTCAGAGATCTGTGCGGTGTGGGGGCGGTGTGATTTGAGTGGCCAAGCCTGTCTGGGTCTAGTTGATTGGACCTGGGAGCAGGGGTGGCTGCGCACCTGTTGCTCATCAGAGGAATTGATGAGCACAGGTTAAAATCACCCATTCCCACACATACAAGAAGGAGATTCCACCTGCTCCTGGCTTGTTCCATCTTGCCCACTCTCTTCAATAAACTGGTTTGTCTTCACCATCTTGCCTGTGTCTCTGTGTCGGAGAGACCCTGGAAAAGCCACTCTGGTGGCAAGTGGCAGGCGGAACTGCCACAATCCGTTTTAACAGTAGTGCATGTAATTAAAAATTACCAAGCTACTTGTAAAGCCAGGTGCATAAGTTTTGAGACATCCAGAACACTCCTTTTTGTTCCCAGATACTGCTTATCTACTCCCAGACACCGCTTCTCTGTTCCTCTCTAACAAAGAGACATGGTAGTGGAAAAAACAAGTGCCAGCTGGGCATTATTTTCTCTATTAGTTATCTTGCACATGCACAAAAAGATTGTCAACTGTGAACATGCCCAAAGCGCCCAAACTATAACTGCATCATGTATTGTTGTATGAAGGACAAATCATGAAACTGATTTGTCACAAGACAACGTAGATACCAACTAAATTTGTTAACCATTTCTGGTAACAATTTTCTCGGACAGACAATGCTGATCTTACTGTTCTTACTGAAGTAGTAAAGAACATAAGTTTTGTTTTATCTGCATTTAGAACAAGTTGCAGTTGACAAAGCTATTCTTGTACTCTTTCAAATGCATACTGAAGATACGCAAAAGCCTTAGCAGGAATGGATGCAAAGCAGTAAATGACGTGTCATCAGCGTAGAATTAAAAGGCTGCGTTTGGAACATTTTGTTCAAGGCAATTTTTGTGTATAGTAAATAATAGTGGGCTCAGAACCGAACCTTGTGGGACCCCCTTGTGGACTTACAGTACCTCCGAGGTAAGTCCAATTTAAGTAATGTGATCAACTCTATCAAAGGCCTTAGAGAAGTCTATATAAAAAGAAAGACAGCACTGCTTGTTATCTAGGGCTTCAGTTATATTGATTATTACCTTCATGGCAGCAGTAGTAGTATTATGGTTTTTTCATGCTGAATGATGCCATTCATCACAGAGCGCCTGTTGTTCCTATTCCCACTACCATTTTGTCTCAAGTCCCAGGTACATCTAAATGTTTTACTGTTATTGACCTAGCAAATGCTTTCTTTAGCATTCTTGTAGACAAAGACTCACAATCGTGGTTTGTTTTCACTAATAAAGGGAAACGTTACACCTGGACTCGCATGCCACAAGGCTATGTGGAGTCTCCGGCAGTGTTCTCTGCCACATTTGGAGAAAATTTAGCTGGTTTCAAATGTTTTAATGGCAGCACATTAATCCAATATGTAGATGAATTTCTGATCTGCTCACCAGACAAAGAGTCGCCAATACACAAGCCCTCCTAAAATACTTGGCTCAAAAATGGTCACAAAGTGTCTAAACTAAACTCCAGCTGGAACAAAAGAACGTTCACTATTTGGGTCATGACATTTCATCACAGGATCACACCCTGGGCAACACTATAGTTGCCGCCATTTTGGATATTCCAAAACCACAGACTAAAAAACAAGTGATGGCTGCTAGGGTTACTGTTGCTCTTGGATTGTGGATTATGTGATACTTGCCCAGATATTATCAACAATGGCTCATGGTAAGGGTAAGGGCTGGTCAGATAGAGTTGATTGGACGCCTGAGGCGGAAGAAAGTTTTGATGCTCTTAAACAAGCTCTTGCATCTGCTCCATGTTTGAGTTTGCCGGATATGACACCCCCTTTCACTTAAACTGAGGATGAGAAAGATGTTTCATGTCAGCTGTGTTGCTACAACCTCATGGAGATAAATTGCATACTGTTGCATATTATTCTTAGAAACTTGGTACTGCAGCTAGTGGGTTGCTTGCCTGTATGCGTATCTATGGCAGTCTCTATGGCTGCCTCTCTTGTGGCCTACTGTCTGCTCACTATTTTAGTACCACATGCTGTAGCCTCCATTTTACTACAGAGCAAAATGGCTCATTTCTTTCCAGCAACAGCTCTCTATTACCAACATAGGCTACTTTCACTTCCTCATGTCACTTTGAAGCAATGCACCATTCTTAATCCAGTTACTCTTCTCCCCACCACTGACAATGGAAATCCACGTGACTGCTTGGCAGTGATAGTCATTGAGGCTTCGCCCCACCCAGATCTTGCTACTGAAGCTTGTTGTTCAAGTTCATGTTGTTCAGATTTTGGTGTCCTCTGGCCCCACCTCTGCTGGGAAATTCAATTCTAATGCTGACCTTGTAAAAAACCTTCTGGATGCCATCGCTCTTGTTGTATGAAGGACAAATCATGAAACTCAGGGCGTAGTCACAAGACGACGCCCAACTCTTTCTATGTACTCGGGACTAAGGACTCAGACCGGACAAATGTACGGAGAGGGACTGTATCACTGTTACAAAGTGTATCACTATTACTCTCCTATTTTGCAAAATAAAGTATGTTCTAGCTAACTTAACGAGGGTCTGCAGTTTGTTCCCAATAGCAAGGGTTTATCTCACCGACCACACAGTGGAATTTCCACAACATGCATAAGTAGCTAATTTGTTTTATCAACATTGCCATTTCCATATTTGTTTAATTCAGGTCGGCTAACGTCCTTTTCTTATCATTGCATACTGTATAGTTTTAGTCATTTCATGTTTCTTTTTTTTTTCTCTCCAAAGTCAAGTTTCTAAACCTGTACATTTTTCTTCAAAACACATTCAGTTATATGAGAATACTTTTTCTTTTCATAACCCTTTTTCATCAGTGCATTTACTTATTGCCATTTCATATATTCAGAACTCATCACCAATATATGTTGCATATCAATGGCAAGTGGAGCTGTTCTCCCTGCTTTGTCATCTTATTCAAGTCTGGCAGCATTTTTGAAGTACAAGTTGCATGGCATGCAAATGTTGGTCATTCAGCCTGGATCTGTGCTTTGACTTGTTGATGTTCATGACTGAGAAGGACCAACCTACTTTGAGGCAGTTGTCTTGTGTTTGGAAACTTGGCTTCGCTCAAAGAGGCGTAGAACTCAGGCAAAGTGGACGTCTCAAACTTGTCTCTGACCATAGAGTCGCAGATACTTTATATTTACTAATGTTTTGACAGCAATCCCCACTGGAAACAGCGAAAGACATGCTGAAATGTGCATTGGTAGCAGCAGGGGGCATAAAGGAACGATCTCCGGTCCGCTGTGTGTCCCTGTTTCCTGTCTTAGAACAAAACAAATAAGTGTATTTTTATTTTAGATGTATTTATTTTCCGCTGTTTCCCAATTGAATGAAACAAAAAAGCCCCCTGCATCCTGTGCCGCGTCACGCACAACTCCCCGTTGCTTTTTGTTGCTATGGGACTTTAAAAAAATAGGTAAAAACTGGATTTTTTTTGTGTGAATACTCTTTACTTGTAAATAATAAATCCAGCACTTCTGTAAATGGGAGACTTCCTCAGACACTCTCTCAGGATCTGCAGAGCCATCGATACCCACCCCCTGACCTAGACCATAAGACCTAACACTGGCAGTACTTTGCCAGGAAGTATCTTATGTAGAATGCATCTACTGCAGGCATTCTAATGAAATCAGATTAGACAAGTTAACACTATACATAGACCATCGTTACCATGATGGCTTGGTCGTTGCTGTCAGACCTTGACATAAGCTACAGTTCGCTTGGTGACTAACTGACAGTATGTTGTCGTTTTTCAGAACAGGTTCTCAAGGGGCACCATGAAAGATTCTCCAGTGTTGAGCCTCTAGCTGTTTACACGGCAAGTAAACAACCTTAAATCGATCAATTTATTGATAAATGCAAGCGTATGAGGAAACCCTCGAGTCCAATCAGAACATATTTACAGTGTATTACCGCTTAGATTTACTTTGGTGAGAATGTGCGACAGGTTTATTAATTATTAATTTTAATTATCATTTGGTTTTTTTTTTTATCAGTTATCATTTTTTACCTCTGCAAATGGAGCACAAGCATTTCAGTACTTAGTTCAAGGGAACATACATTGACAAATGTATTGCAATTTATTGTTTACTCACCCTGTAAACAGCTAGAGGCGCAACATTAGAGAATCTTATACAGTGCTCCTTTAAAGTTTGGTCCAAAATGGATTAGTCTAGCAATTGGATATTCTGAAAGCAGTAGAGATGACCAGCCCTTTAGAACATTTGATTGCTACATTACAAATACTAAAGTAAAGTATCAGTCTTTGTTAATGATATCAGACTGAATTTCAGTTGCCTGACTAGTTGAAATCAGTAATTTCCTGCTTTCACTCACTGCTTCATATTGCATTTGCAATATAGTTTATAATGACCCAAGGATATTACAGCATCTTGAATTTTAAAATAGCGATGATTTTTGAGACTCGGGTCTTGACAAGTCACTCAATAAAATTTTTCATTCATTTTTCACACTCTTCGATCGTTTTATTCAGTTATAATAAAATTACTGACTACTAATATTTATGCTTGGGTGAGCCTGGTGAACCAGAACCAGACACCAATATGAATTTTGCCAAATGCCTTTTTATGAGTTCACGAGTAGACAAACTGAGCTTGTTGTGCATTCGGCTGCTTAAGGCAACACCCTTGACTCGCAGCTCTCGCCTCTTCTCATTCGCAAGTCGTCATTCTGACTCATTAAATGCCTGTGTTCCTGGCCGGGTCACCAACGAAAGGAAAGGAACAACTCCTTCTCCAGAGTTACTCCCGACTCATTTAGAAGATTTGTTCACTTTGAACGAATCATTTGCGAGTCGCGCATCATGAGATCAAAATGAACCAAGATTCCTCCATTCACCACAGCACCTCCCTGTTGCTCGACTTTCCTTTTCGAAATGTCACAGTTCCGGAACAAAGTGCTTATGGGAGAGGCCGAGGTGTTTCAATCAGGCATGGAGGCAACCTATCAAGAAATTAGGGAATTTCAACATACTGCCCAACCACAGGGGAGCTGATAACAGCGAGTACAGCGGCTCTGTAATTTTGCAATGTGCTAATGTAATCTAACTTAATTATCCTTCCCCCCTTCCCCAATGCTTGCTAGGTTTTTATGTCTACAGATCAGGTGTGACACTATGGTATGAAGTCCATTTTGTTTCCATATACTGTATATATACTGTATATTTCTAGAATTGTATTATGTTCTCATGCTATGGTATTTAATGCTTTTCTTTTGACTGTTTTCATTTGCTGTTGTTTATTTAAATGATCCAGCGCACCATGTTTATTAACCTCGCAGTTATTACTTCTCGCACGCTGTCCTCTTTATCCGCTTTCCTCTATATTGGCTTCTGCGACGGCTCGATTTCCCCAAGGTAAAAAGTTTCATTTCATCTTATCATCTCAGTTCAAAGACCACCTTCGCACTGCATCGCTGCACCACCAGAGACGTTAAGCGAGCACACACTTTCCATGGGAAAGTTAACTTCTGAAGTCCAAACTGGCGACTACGCCGAGTAAGATCCTCCACGTTGGTGCTACTATGATTTTGTGTCTCAGCTGAATCGATTTTAAATTACTGTGAGATTGAAGTCATATCGTCATTAAACGTGTCTACTAAAGAGACTAAACATGTCAAAAGTCTCTCCGTGGCAGTTGGCAAAGAACTGGAATCACATGTTTCCTTCTTTCTCAAAGAGGCCATTTTAAGACTTAACTTTTTCATGTTGAAACAGCTTTTTTTGGGCCATGTTTGGCAGTAGACAAATCCCTTCCATGGGTACTTCACACACCCACTTTGATTTCCGCTTATGATTACTTTGATTGCCGTAGAAAAGACTCGTGGGGAGACTGCACGCCTCCATCCCAGCTTCTGGGCCCTGCTGCGCTGAGAGGACCTCCAGTCTTGTAAAGAATATTTATGTCTTTGTCGTATAGAGACACCTCCATCTGTGACCGTCGAGTGAATCATGCTGCTAAAAGCCTGGTATTGCTGCTTTGTTGCACCAAATGGATCAATAAACTGATTGCTTCAGTTTGTTGTCTTGCGGTTTGTTGTCCGCTGTGTCATCATGGAGGAAAACATCTTTACTTCTTCTTTGCCGAGAGATAACAGCTGAAAAACATATCTTGTATTTGCTAAATAGTTACGTACATTCTTGTGTTGGCATTGAATGAAACTGCTATTTTGTACTTACTATGTAAAACCATGCAGAATGCAGCAAAACATGCAAGAAAAGCCCAAAAAATTTGATTGATAACCCTTGCTGCTAATACGCCAAAAAGTGTATTACATGAGTATTTCACGTCCTTGAAGTCTTGAAACATGTTTTAGAAAGAAGGGTTCTCAGAAATCCTGACCATAGTTGCTGACACTTACAGTTTCTACACAGCACAGTATTTCATGCTGTTTTAAAACTCTTTTATTGGAAACCGCACTTGATTAAGCATTAAACTCAACGTGGCTCGGTAATTTAGCCCTTCCATAGATCTTGATTTCATAAAATTCCTTAGTGCCCCCTTTAGCTGAAATGACTAGTCTATGTGAAAATGGAAGAAGTTTTTTATTTCGTAATTTTAAATCAAATTATTTGAATCCCAGCGCTGCCTTGAAGCCACAAACCATAACCCGCACCAGACCCAAATCGGCCATTTCCCATCAGACTTGTTCATTTTAATGCTGCATAAAAAGTCAGCTCTGTGGCTGTGTATACAGCGAGAGCTTGAAAGGAGAGCGTCCTTTTTTATTGACGCCCAGTTAATTCTCTGCTGCCTCTATATGCCTGATTAGCGCTCTTTTCAAATCAATGCCATTCTTATGGCGAAGCAATTTTTCAAGCTAATCAGGGCTGAAGGATAAACGTGGAAATGAGTTCAGCACCTAATTCAAAGCATGGGAAAGTGACAGCATGTTAAAAACTGTGCTTATAATATTATAGTTTGTCTTTATATTTGTTATTTTTATTAAGACTAATATTAAATCAATATTGAATATAACATTTATTTATATTTAATGCCCTACGTAAAGCACTTTGTATTTACCCTTGTGTATGCAACATGCTATACAGATAGACTGATTGTGTGGGGTCAAGCAGTTTGTCCAGCACTCATTAACTAATGCGGCCACAACCACATGCTTGACAGAGATGCCAAAATGGCCGTAGAGAATTTGACATAATGAATTCTTTGCTGAAGCGCATGAAATACGCAGTGGCTGCTTTTAATCAAACATGCGAGAACAGTGCCAACACTAGCGGTTATTGGGAGTGGACTTTTTCATTATCGTTGCGTTTAAACTACATTGCCATCTGTATAATGCACCACAGCCCGCAGACTTCCCTTACAGGTGGCTTGGTAACAGGTGGCAACAACAGCTAAATTAAACTTTGTTAAACTCTTGTGTTCTGCCACTATCCAGAGGGGGGTTTTGTGTTGGAAATCCTGTTGCATTGTGCTCCCCAAACAGTGTAAAATGAGGCATTTTGTAAAGGACACAGATCAAAGTAAGCAGACACAATATATTTCCAAGGTACATTCAGTGTTATGTTGTTGTTCTGTTCTTATAGCACAAACAATTTGGAACATTTTTCATCCATTTCTCTCTCCCCTCTAGTCTATCTGCTGTCTGCTCGCTGAGTAGTTAGTGGATCGCAGTGAAACGCCAGCTGTCAGACTGACGGACGCGGTGTCACCTTTGTGCAATCACGCCACGGGGCGACAATTCATCACCGCATACGTGTCTGTGTTTGTGTTTGCCCACACCTCCTTGTGGAGAGAGAGAGAGAGAGAATTTAGAATTTTCAAAATCAGAATTTATTCACAGGGTGTTCAAATAATATACACACACTTAAATATTTAACATAAATAAAACAAAACTAAAATTGTGACAAGTAAAGGGAAAACTACAGTATATACTGTATACAGTACATAACCAAATATCTAATATCTAATATAACTAAATATACACACATTCATACATACACATATACAGTATACACACACACAAATAAATCAATTCATCAGGCCATGGTTCCCTGAGAAGGGACCAGATCTATTACTCATGGGACTGATCGACAGGTCGTGTAATCCAATCGAAGTCTCTGCACTCACGCTGAATGGCAGAGGAAGTGATGACGCTGCGCTTCCGTCCTGCCCCCGTGGGGGGGAATGTAACCGCAGCTCGCCTTCCTTTCTTCCTCTTTTCACTGCTGAGCGCCTCGGAGGGGCACCGTACCGCAGCGCAGTAATAGATCTGGTCGCTTCTCAGTGGACATTCCCCATCACAGTGACTGCGATCTATTACTCATGGGACTGCATGAGTAATATATCCCACCGCATAATAACGTACCCCCCACTGGAGTGTCTGTCCCAGACATGCCAGTGGATGTGTGAGGAAAATGCTTGTAGGATACTTTCTGTAGCAGACGCATACTCAAATCTCAAATCTGTGCACCAAACACTGCATGTGGCAGCGCAGACCTAGTAACGTCCAATTTGTAAAACCGCACAAATGTGTGCGGGGAGCTCCAAGAAGTTGCCCGACATATATCCTCCACTGACTCCCCCCTGAAGAGGCTGGCGGCGTCTACGCACAATAGAACTCCCCGTACCGCCGGTACGGCCGCGGTGGGGATCTTGCTGGCCGCTCGCTCGGACACCTCGACGATCGGCCTCCAACAGGCTGGAAGAACGCCTGGAAGCTGGGGAAGCTCTCTCCGTCGTCGAACTTGTCAGAGTCCGATAACTCCATCCAGGCCCCGAAGGGCCGGGCTAGCGCTAGCCGGGGAAGCGGGCTCATTCTCTGACATAGCCCCTTCATCGGCGTCCTCCTCGTGCCAGCACGCCGCTTGTCTCCTGACATTGGCCAGGGGAAGCTGGGCGTAGGCTGAGCACTCTTCCAGAAAAGCCACCTCGGCGTGCTGCCTTCCCAGGCACATCGCGCAGGAGCGGTGGCAATCTCCCTCCTCCTTGCATTGGCCGGAGTCTGGGTACGCCCTCCTAGATGCCATGTTTGTTTGCTCCACCGCTGCTTTTGTCATCCCAAACATAAGAAAGATAGTAAGAAAACACTACACTCCGAACGCCTCATCAAACGGTACTCCAGCCGGTGACTCACACCCACTCCTATGAGTTAGGGACACGAAAGGTGAAACGGCTCATGCTGTGAATTTCGAGAATCTCGAGTAGGATTCTTCTTACGCAAAGTAAGAAAAGAGGAAGAGAGGAAGGCGAGGTTTGGTTACATACCCCCACGCCGGGGCGGGACTGAAGCCCAGCATCGTCACTTCCTCTGCCATTCAGCGTGAATGAGTCTTCGGTTGGATCACATGATCCCTGCGATACAGAACAAAATGTCCAAAAATCCAACAGAAACTGAAAGTCAAAGCATCCTTGGTACAGTCCACAAAGTGTCCTCCTCTCTGTGAGGTCAGTGGTCACTCATCAGGTGGAGGTGCAGGTGCAGGTCGGCCATTAAAGAAACCAGGGTTCAGAAAACCCATTGAAAAAACAAAACAAAAAATGTTAAACATAGAAAACCAGACACAAAAAAGACGCAGAAAAATAAACAGCGCCATGTTTACATTTTTATCTGTTCATTTTTAGTCTCTTTTTTACCCTTTTTCCTTTTTCTGAGTCGGCCCTTTCCTCAGCATGGTGACAAGTCTTCTGAGCCTGTAATGTTTCTTTTCGTCGAACACTTCCAAACCTATTACTTTTTGCATCTGGAAACCGTTTAGATGAATTTATCGGCATCAGGGAAATCTGAAGTCTGCACAGTGGACATACAGTCACCATCAGAACCATCCACCGCCTCGTCCTCCTCATACCTCTGTCAGTGAGAATTGCGTGTTCAGCCACTTCCTTCTGGTCACCTTCCCGCATCTCCTGCTCCTTCTCCGGGGAGCTGCCGCCTGTTGCCCTGCGTTCAACATTTTCGGGAGCCGCTTCTGCGGATGCAGCCGGTGCTGCGGGAGCGGCTGCGTGAGTAGCCTTTGCTGCCAGAGCGGCGGTTGCTGCGGGGTTTGCTGCGGGTGCGGCGGTTCCTGCGGGT
>OMKR01050185.1:0-13982 GCA_900302355.1 Cyttopsis rosea | reverse complement strand
AACTGTCCGGCAGTTTTAATACCACCCATATTAGCTTAGAACACATACACACCCACACAAATCTTACTCCAAACAACACACCACCAGACCAGGGTCTGCGGAGCAGGAGGGGTGCGAGTGGTTCGGGTTCGACATGCTTGAATGACTCGTACCCCCACACCTCGCAATTTTAACTGCATATACCAACAGCACACATTGCCTGCACATGGGAGTGCGTTGTATGTGTGTGCTTCAGGGGTGCGGGGTCACCTCGCGCTGCTCCTCTGGGTCATGCGTGGGTGTTGTTCCGCAGGCTCTCGGCTTCTCTGGGGGTCGTGGGTCTTCTGTGGTTGCGGGGCCTGGTGCTCTGAGCTTTCTTGCGGACGCGGAGTGTCTCCCTGGCTGCGGGACTTATGGGTGGCCACGAGGCCTTTTCCGCTGCTTGGAGGTGCTACGATATAGTTCTGACGTCATACACCAGAACTAATTGGGACAAGTCCTTCACACTCACCGGGGGACACATACAAATAAAAGTGGACTATTCGCAGGCGCACACACACCACCAGCACCTGCACCGAATACACCCCCAGAACAGCCTCCTGATTACATCCTTGTCTGTTTCTTTCCTTTACTGCCTTAGCTAACAGTGGAAGAGGCCATGTGCCGAATTGCTGTTCCAATTTCTGTCGACTTAATTAATTATGTTTTGCCAATACATGTTGTCGTCTGAGGTTTCTATGATTATGTCTTTTCATGTACATGTTTGTCACCCGTGGTGATTCTTCCCCTCCTGAAGTATTGATGATTAGTTGTTTATAGATCAAAACATTGTATGCCAAGCACAAATAATAAAATGAAATAAAATAAAAAATAACCATACCATAATAAAAGTAAAATAGATATTGACGCATTGATATGCAAATACAGCAGCTGCTAAGCCTTGGTAGCAGGGAGGTAGGCCTTGCTCTTTGGCATCCAATTTGGTGCTATAATAGGCGAGTGGTTGTTTGTTTGATGGTGTTTGAGAACAGCACTAGTATATCCTGCTCTCTCTGCCACATATCGGTGGAACATTTTGTTGTAATCTGGTGTTCCCAGTGCAAATGCTGATTGCAGGTCACCTTTGATAATCTGAAATGTCACTTCCGCGTCCGCCGTCCATTGCAAGATTGCTTTGTTGTCTGTTTGTCCTGCCACTTTGACTAGTGAGTGATGCCGTTTTTTGTGCATAGTCACAGATCCATTGTCTGCTGTATCTACTGTAGCCATTCCCAGGGAGGAGAGCATCTGTGTCACTGTTTGGGGTTTTGGGGCTTTGATTATAGCTTCAACCTGAGAGGAGGCTAGGAGTTTTCAGCCTAGGTATTCTACTTTCTAGCTGCATAATTGTAGTTTGTCTTTGTTGATTTTGTGACCACCCCTTGCTAAAGCCTGTAGTACTGTTAGCAAGTCTTCCTCGCTCTGTTCTCTCTGGTCAGACAGCAGATTAGCGTCCATGTATTGTATTGGTGTGCTGCTGATAGTAAGATGTTGCAGGTCTTCTAAGAGTACTCGATTGAATACTGATGGACTTTCACTGTACCCCTGTGGTATTCTAGTGTACGTGTATTGCTGACCTTGGTATGTGAATGCAAATAGATACTGGGAGTCAGGATGTAATAGAACGCTGAAAAACACAAATCAGTACAATTCAATCACCGTATACCATTGTGTATTCGGTGGTATGCTTCACTACTTCACTACTCCATTGACTATTCTTAGATTGTGTACCAGCCTATAATCATCCGAATTAGGCTTTCTGATTGTAAATATTGGAGAGTTACACGGACTGAGTTTTGACGAGTACGCCTGCTTGTAATAGACCCTCAATGGTTGTCTTAATTCCCTGGATTGTGGCTGGTGTGAGGGGGAATTGTCTTTTGTAGGGTAACCGAATCGCTGGTTTTAGCGTAATACGTACTGGTTCTGCTGATTTCACAAGCCCTACATCTGTTTTATCTTTCTGCATGTCCCTGATCTCCTGTCTTGTTTGTTATTCACATGAACTGTTTGTCTTTGGACAGGTGGATGGATGGATTGGCTTTTGGTGCCCATATCTATACTTGTAAGGGTTTTTTAATCATTGGTCCCAAATTATGTGACTCATAGCCTTCTTCAATCATTAAGGTCACATGTGGGACTGAGTTATCAACTTGGAACCATGAGGATAGTTCTTCTGGTAGCGATATCGCTGCCGCTGCTCCTTGCGGACCTACATAGATGTCCTCTGCAATCAGGTGAAAGTGTCTCTGGTTGATATTATCATCCCAACATTCCTGATAGTCTTTGTCTTTTTGATTTACGTCCAATTTCATGGTGCAGTGTAGAGTGTAGTGTAAAGTTGGTTCTTTGGGATTGTGTAGTTGTAATCAAACCCATGGCGTCCATTCTGTCCAGCGTGCCCAACACACCATTGGTGTGCGCCTGTGAAAATGTCACCAAGTGCATTAACAGGGCTTTGATGTCTCCCAGGGCCAGTCTGACCACTGCTGTGCTTTCTTCCAGGGCGATCGATTATCCCCTTGTTGGCTCCACCAGTGTTTGCGAGACCCACCATGTCCATGAATGACTATGGCACATATTGTGATCTGTGTTGCTTCAGCAGTAGTGGGCACTTCTTCTTCATTGTCCGTCGGCGCACGTGTCTTTTTTCCTGTAGTAAGTGTTTTTTTTATTATCCTGTACATTTTATTGGATGCTTCCTGTAACCTTGCTGATGACTCATCCAGCAGTTGTTCTACTGTTCGGTCAGCTAGGTGTACTGTTCTGCTTGCCTCTCTCACTCAGTCAATGGCTTTGGTTCTTTCTTCATCTCTTTTCCTTTTTACTTTCCACCCATACTTCTCCTGTCATCATTCTTCCTGGTCCTTCAAACCCTAGATCCTATGTTTTGTCAGTGTTCCGAATGCAGTCACTGTCTGTGTCACTTTCACTTTCCCTTTCTTCCTCACTTTCTTCTTTTTTCCCGCTCTTGCCGTGGAGGTGAATGGTGATGTTCTTCATTCACTGCCTGTTCGGATTGAGAGCAGTGCTTCATTGTATCTTCTTACATATACTTCGTCCCTATTTCTCTCTTTCCCTTCTCTTTCTTATTTGTTGCCTGCCTGGTAAACTCTTGACTCACATCTGTGTCCGCCTTTCTGCGGTGTTCAAGGTGAGCTTTACTACTGCGTCTTTTATCTGAGGTTGCCTTGCAGTTCTAACTTGCTCTCCTTCTTCGGGTTCATCTGACTCAAATTCACCTTCCACATTCACGGGATACAATCCTGTGTGGGTTTTAAATGGGTTCTTGTTCCCAGGATAGGGTGGCAGTGCTAGTCCTGGAGTAAACCATTCCATAATTTGTCTCTGTCTATGGCATTTTCCCTCTCTCTTGTTGCTTTGTCATGTCCTTTGTGTAGTTTAATGTCATTTGCTAACTCCTCACAACATGCTGCGTCAAAGATGCCCTTTAATGGCCATTGCTGTCCTGAGGCAGTTCGCTTATTCCATTTTTTCATACATTTTAGGATCTGTCTTTCGTCTTCTGGGTGTCTTTTCACGATCGTTTCATGAGTGTTTTCCAAATTGTAAAGTGTCCTACTTGAACACCGATCAGTTCTATCTTTTCCCTTAATTGAAACTTTTTATTTAGTTCTCAGTTATGTGGTTTTAATAATGTTACTTCTTGATTTAAGAATAATTCTACTTTTATCCAGGTTATTGTGGTTCAGTTTGTTTTATATCTTTCTTTCTTGCCGATAGCAATTTTGGAATATCGTACCAACATGTGACCTCTCGCTTCTTCCCAACCTGCCTCTTTAAACCTCCAATCCTGTATTTTTCTTAACACATAAGACGCACCACTCATTCATATACTGATAGCGTTTATAACATTCTAGTTTTTAAATTTATCTTATTATCTCATAAGTTGTCATCCTGTAGGCCCCTCAACAACTTTTTGCACTTACTTATCACCGTCCATATAGGCACCTTAGCGATTCTCTGGTTGCCATCCCATAGGGTCCTTAGCAACTGACTTAACTCCCTGCCCGTTCAAACCTCCTTCCTAATTTATCTACTAGATTCGTAGGAGCGGTAGCCATAGATGTTAGTCATGCATGCATTACATAGACAAAGACATCACATCACATAGACAACTACATTGAACTCTTCAAAATTAAATTTAGATTCTTTAGAGTAGAGGCTACGTACTGTCAGTGACTCGGGCAGGTGCACACTGCGCTCAATGGCAACTAGTAGTGCAGATATAATGGCTCTGCTTATCTATGTTTGTGGCCACCATTGGTTTGAGCTGCAGGCACCCTGTCCAAGCCCCTGGCCCCCGTGTCTCTCCTGGCTGGCTCACCAATTCAATGTGGGAGAAAATCTTCAGATGGCTCAGATGTCTTCAGATCTTTTCTGCACACTGTTAACTTCTTCTAAGTTGTCGATCAATACATACACAAAAAGAGTAGTGTGAAATATGATAGAGATTTATTGTATCTTCAACAGGTTACAATAAATTGAGTCGCTGTGTTCCCTTTATCTTTAGTTTTCTGCAGCGCTAATGAGCCCAGTATGATTTTGTGTCTTACCTATTTCATAAAAGATAGTGACCTGAATACATTGTGCTAATACTTTCTAATATTGCTAATACAAATTTGTGTGCATACACATGACACAAGACTTTCCCATTATATTTATGAAATTATTTCCCACAATATATGTTGTGAAATAGCATTATAATACTGGTCAGAAGTGATGCTCATGATGAATATGTCCAAGGTAATACCATGGAGCAAGACAACCAAAAGGTCTCCATGGACTCCAAATTAAAGGCAAACTCAGGCCACGGTGCCCCTAGTGGTGAAATCCAAATAATGCAACCAAGGCCCACACAGGCCACAAGAGCATCAGCACAACAGCATTACTCCAGCCAAGTCAGACAAAGCTCTCGAAGTCACAATCAAAATGCAACAACAGCAAATGGTGACTTAATTAAAGTAATGCAGCACCAAAACAAAATGATTGGAATTATGATGAAGGAGCAATGCTTAACATCACTTCCATAAAGAGAAATATCCATCTTCAAAGGAGATCCGTTATAGTACCTTTCATTCATCAGAATGTTTGAGCATGCAATTGAAGAGAAAACTGACAATTATAAAGACAGACTGTTCTTTCTAGAGCAGTTTATGGAAGGCCAAGCTAAGGACTTGGTGAGAAGTTGTCAGTAGTTGTACAGTATAATGAAAGAAAATAAATTTAAGACAAACAATTCTTAAAGATCATGTAAGATTCAGCTGAAATCAATGATGGACATTATCAGCTTGTATTCAATTGCATTGCACTCCCATTCAAACAGGAAGATGTCATGATGCCAAACAATCGGCAACTTGCACAACAGAGAGCAGATTACTTTAAAAGGAAATTCAAAACGAACAAGGTCTTTCATGATGAATTTAGAACATTCTTGGAAGGTGTGATGGCAAAAGGCCAAGCTGAGGTAGTGCCCCAAGAACAGCTCAACACTGAGAGTGGAAAGGTATGGTATATACCACATCAGGGGGTTCATCACCCAAAGAAAGGCACCATCCATGTAGTCTTTGATTGTTCTGCATCATACAAAGGACCTTCATTGAATGACAAGCTCATACAAGGTCCCAATCTTACCAACACACTACTTGGTGTGCTCATTCGATTCAGACAAGAACCAATAGCCCTCATGGCTGATGTTGAAGGGATGTTCCATCAAGTGAGGGTTGCTCCTGCACATCAAGATTATCTTCGTTTTCTTTGGTGGCCAGGAGGTGATGTCAGTTCACCTCTTGCCGAGTATAGGATGACAGTACATCTGCCACATCATGCCACTTCATCATCAAGGGTTAGACAACAACAAAGATGACTGTCAAAATAAACTTTTACGTAGACGATTGCTTAAAATCTGTTGCCTCTAATAGTCAAGTTGGGCACTGTTGGCACCGTGCTCTGGTGGGTTATCTCCCAATCAGGGGCTCATTCACCACTCCCTGCATGTGTGTGTGTTCGGGTCGTCTCCACCCTCTGCATGCGTGTGTTGAATGTGTGATGTTTGACAAATAAATGATTCTTCATTCAAGCTGTGATGTTGTGTAAAGGATATATGTGCAAAGGGAGGATTTAACTTGACAAAGTGGATAAGTAACAGTAGAACTGTGCTAGTCTCCATCCCAGAAAGTTAAAGAACCAAAGGTAATGAATCTGGACTTGGAGACTGAAGACAGCTTTCCAATAGAAAGAGCCCTGGGGATACAGGCATGTGGAGGAAGTTCAAGTTTGCTTAAAATCTCAACCAGCCACAAGGCGAGGAATCCTTTCAACAGTCAGCTCATGTGACTCAGTCGGATATCTTGCCCTTGTTTGTCTTTACTGCAAAGTACATTCTCAAAGAGTTGTGCAAGCTCATTTGTGGGTAGGATGAAGATATCCCAGAGGCTCTCAAGAAGCAGTGGCAAAGATGGCTCATGGGATTAAAGCAGATGGAAAACTTGATTGATCATTGAATCAAACCAAAGACATTTGAACAAATCAAATCTGGACAACTGAACCATTTCAGTGATGCAAGCAAGATTGGTTACGGTGTTGTCACATACCTTAAAATGACGAATGAAAATATATAATGACAATAAATAAAATGTATTTGCAAAATAAAGTGTATTGAATAGATTTTTATACAAATGATGATATGCATTCTGGGATTAATTATGCAAATACTGTCCACAAGTGTTTATTGGCACACACACACTAGATTATAATCAAAGGCAGGCTTTTTAAAAACCTCGTTAACCTTGTTGTCTTGATCAATTTAACCTTGGTTAAATTTGGGGCTTGTAAAGTAATTTTTTTCTAAATCATGTGCAATATTTCTGCCAACTTGTTGTTTTAATTTACTTATTTATATAGCTATTTATCACCTGTACAATTTTCAAATTATTGACCTGGCTGGATAAATAAAGGCTGATGGCATTATTTATAGTTGTACTTCGTGATATGGCCTAACATTTGGTCTCTGACTTTATAGTCAAGGAAATTACTAGTGGTGCATTGAAAGCAGATATTTTTGGTCATAAGCCATTAAATCTTGCCTATAGGGCACCATGTATATAGAGTCGACTCTGAATACATTACAACTGAACTTATGTAGACTGAAGCTAGTTTTGAATGCAGGCAAAACTGTTGTTTTCCAGGGAAACCTTTTCAGGAATCACCCATTGTCTATGGGAATTCTAAAGCCATGGCATTAGCTGGCATAACCTTGTTATAAACATTAGCATTAATATTAGCCTAATTGTTTGCCAACGACCCCACCTCAAGAGTAGCTTGTTATCAGACAGAATTGTCAAATTGTTACATTCCATCTCCATCTTCAGTCTGAGATTGCCTCCACTCTAACCGATTTCCATGGGTGAGGGAGATTCCATTTTCCCTAATCACTAGAGACCAATGTATCTGCCTGAAAAAAAAGTCAATAATTTGTACTTTTAATTGATTTAGAACAGCCTCGATAGCAGCGTCTATCTTGTGGGTTGCCATTGTTGTTATTACTTGGTTCCGGGCTGCACACAGATTGACAATGCTTGACAACAGTGTCCCCCTGCAGCGCTCATTGGACTGATTGTTTTTTCAACCGAGAAATCGCTGTTTCATGTCATGATGACAGACCGGAAGAATCAGTCAACTCGGTGGAGTGGGCGGGTTCTGGTCTGGACAGGCAACCTCAAGAGAGCTATGAACTATAAATAAAAAATAAAACATTTCAAATGAAACAATTAAACTGTTTGGTTTTCATGAAACTATTTATTTTCTTTCCAACTTGACAAAACATTTAACCATGGAGTTTGGCTGTTTAAGTACACAGGTCAATTAGGAAATGTTATGCAAAGTAGAGGTGTAACAGTTCACATAATTCATGGTTCAGTTCATTACAATAGAGCTGTGTTTGTAATTTTCGTTACAGCAACAGAAAAAAAAGCCGTAGAATGTACATCAATTATTATTTTTAAATTGATCATAAAAGTAGGGTCATGGAGACCTGGCCCAACTTCTGGCATGGCTTCATAGCAGCATAAAAAATGTAGATTCTAATATAAAATTATATAATTAAACATAAAACAATTAAATAATTCAACAATTATTTAGTTTCTTTTTATGGTCTGTCTGAAATGGGCTTGATATAGAAATCATTATAGTATTTCCCCCCCATATATTATTTAGAGCTTATTTGTATTTTTCGTCTCCTCGCTTCTTTTCCTATTGTCTCGGTCCTCGATCATACATTTAATAATTTTCACTCCATCAATATTTCATCACTCCTGATATAATAATGACAAGAGCGTGTTTAGAATGCCTAGTATCTGATACACAATTGGCATTTTATGTAACAACCACATGCTATAGTTTGTAAATAGTAATGCCATATTCAGCCACTAGATGTCACATGTGTGATTACGATGACCACCTTGTATGAGCTCTGCTTTATCGCTGTTGTCTTTTTTTTGGTCATGGTAGCTACAAATTTGGTCCATGCTCTCAAATGATCATAGATATACATATAGATATAGAAAGTTCTTCCTTCCCAGCTGGAGGTGGAAGTGTCCGCAACATAGACTAGAACAGAAAACAATGCGGTGTCTGTGACGCTACTTCGCTGGTGGTCTACTGGTTAGGATTTGGCACACTCACCACTGCTGCCAGAGTTCAATTCCCTGTCAGAAAGCTGAAAATTTTAAATTAAAATTTTAAAAATCTGATCAAACTCACTGAACCAGATAAAGTCGAAATAAATTAAAGTGTGTGTGTGAGGAAGACCTGCGACACGCACACCACGCCCCCCAAATATATCTCTTCAAGCACCAATATCCTCTTATTGGGACAATCATTTCCAAAATCACATCCATGGCACCAGCTTGGTACATGGCTAAATTAGAAGCAATCTTAGCTATTCAGACTCTAAAGTCTTGTCTCTGTATTTCTAGTAAAACTTTTCTTTTTCCATTGACTTGACTCTTTTTCCATCAGTTTTCTGGATGGTTCTACTGTACGTATAATGGTGTATTTGGCACAGTTTTAGTGAATAGTAAGTTTACTGTCCATTGTCCATCAGGAACGGGGCGTCAGCAGTTTGTGCCACATACAAGTGTCTTACACATCAGGAAGCTGAGACCGTAAGGAATCATTTGAGATGCAGCTTGGCACTGTATCTCAATCTTTTCTATCACTTAAATGGTAATAATAAACATTATATTTATAATTGCGGCTAATAAATTTATTAATATTTTGAGTGTAAAGGGTCTTTGAACATTATACTCATGCCTAATGATGGCCATTCCCATGCTCAATTATTTGTCATTAGTTGCTGCACCAAGTTGTTAGCCTGGGAACCAGACGAATCTGCGGGCTCATGTTTCATTTGCTCTGGCAGATATGTCTGGCCACCCTCCCATTCAAACAGATTTCCACCGACCATTTTATGGTCGGGCCAATCACAATCATTTGTCTAATATGGGGCAGGTTTGATCCGATGACGATGCAAAGGAGAACCGTTGAGGCACATTACCAAGATGGCCGCCGCTGATGTGGAATGGTCTTTTGAATCCGCTATTGCAACCGTATTAAACAAACTGGACGGTATATTTTCTCTAAAAAGCTTTTGTTGATAAGAAAGATGTGTTTGTTGTACTTCGGACAGGATTTGGAATAAGTTTGTCGCCACTTTTCTGTCGCTCAGCACTACGTCACACAATCAATAATGAACGGAGAGGCTCCAGACTAATACGCATTTGCGAATTGGTCTGGCGATGCCAGGCTACCGAGTTGTGGGTTGATACCATTAATTACATAGCTTTGGTACACTTTCTAGCTGTTTTTGACCACTCAAGAATGGGAAAAGGGTCAGAACCCCCCCATAAAAGACCTAATGACATTGAAAAACAGTTGCAGTATCAATAACTTTTGAAAATTGGAGATTTGTGCAATTTTGACAATTGGATGACAGGCACTATTTTCAGAAAATGGCTCAGAAAAACCCACTTATCTTCAATGTACCTGGACATCCCATACATTTTCTGAATGGTCTGGGTGTCTAGATTCTGGATCTAGAGTTTCATGAGGCTGTGATTATCCTAGAGGTCACAATAGGTCATTTTATATAGCAAGGTCAAGTAAAAAAATGCTGTCATCACATTGAAATGGTTACTATGAGGCGAAGATGAAGAGTTTCAGCTTTGTACCCAATTCCATGACTGTTTAGGTACCACAGTGTGCAGAAATAGGGAAAAGAAAAAACTGCAAAAATAACATATTTTCACTGCCTGTAGAAAACAGTCTGTTTAGGACCCTGAAGCTAACATGATTTACAGCTACGGATTTGTCTGAAAGTCTAGTTTCCACTAATACCGAAAGCTTACCGGAAGCTTAAAAACTGAGCTCATCAAACACGGACTGTGCCGTGGACCCGCGGGCGGGTCTGTCAGGCTTTTACCTTGAGGTCTAAAATCTAAAAAATGTTGTTTTTCCTCCAAAATAATATATGTAATTTAACTTTATTAAAGATGCAGTTACAATATCTTAAATTTGTCAGGCCTCTAGGAAGCAAGGAGACAGAGGAAGCTAGAAACATGGCGAGTCGCACATCTCCCTTCCCACCTTTTTTTCTCACTCGCTCATTCCCACCCACTCCAGTCTGACTGGGAGATAGAGAAAAACTACCAGGCCAAACAAAGGCAGTGCTTGCTCTCTCCATCACTAGTTTACTAATCTGTGTCTTTGTTGCGCGCCATGCCTGCTGGTCGCCATCACATGACAGTGTTGCCATGGTGACGGGTGTCTGAGTAATCATTTGTGCAATGACCTTTATTCCCCAGAGGAGGAGGGAGGAGGAGGGATGAGGAGGAGGAGGTGAGGCGTGAGAGGGATGCTGGAATGAAAGTGTAGCAGGCAAAAGCAGAGGATAGAGTGTGAGAGTGGAAGTGGTGAACAGCAGAGTGAGACGTTGAGGATGTGAAAATATATTCTCCATTTTATCAGTAATTTGAAAATTATTTGTGAATTTCAGAAAACAGAACAGTTCTAATTATATAATATAAATAACCAAGGCTACCAAAAAATAAATAAATAGCGGTTTCAAAAATTGGTCAGCAGGGGGCGATAGTGATGGAACAAGTCACAAGATTTTAAAAGAACAATTTTTAAAAGAGATAAAGAAGAAAGTGATACAGGTGTACCACCTGGTGGGAGGGTGTTAAGAGAGATGTGACTGTTCCCATTATCTAAACTACTTAATTTGTTCTAAACTGAGTAAGATACAATAAACTACATCTAAAACAAGCGGGAGGGAGAGCGCAGGTGGACAGAGCGCAGGGGGACACAGCAGAGCACGCCAATTGCTGGCGCGTCGATCAAGACTCGCAGATTTTGTGCACCCCCTTTGGGATGGCGCCCTTAGCAACCGCCTATACTGCCTATAGGCAGGGCCAGCCCTGACCACCTCCCCTGTCTCCTGCCATGAAGACCACTTTCTCACTGTTGAGGAGAGCTTAAATGTCCTCGGTAATCCAGGGTTTTGGACCTTCTTGGTGAGTATGATGCTGTTCGTAGAAGATGTAATCCATAATGCCATGGGAGAGACCCTTGTCTTCTCTGTAGTCCTCCAGAAACAGATTCTAGTTCATAGTCTGGAGACACTCCTGAAGGGCCTCTTCAGCATCCACTTCACCTTCACAGTTTTACAGCTATTGGGTGAACTTTGTCAGGGTACCAGAAAGGGAAACATGGTTGAAACCACATAAAGACACCGGAGTTATATTGTGTCTGTAATTTCACTATCGTCAATCACATCACAACAATGCCGTGTGAAAACTCCTGTAGCTCAATGTTCCCAGTGCAAATGTTTCTGTTCACGGCAATATGTTTAGGGGGTTACACATTTGAAGTTTACAAATAAGCCAAGATAAGATAAGATAAGAATAATGTAAATAATGTGTATGTAGTACAATATGTATATAATGTGTATATAATCTAATATGTTAAGTATAAATATGAATTAATAGGATATATAACCTGGACTAAATAGTGCAAAGTAGCTGTGATGTTGTAAGTGGTTGGTGATGGTGACCGAGTTGATGGTGACAGCATTTCATTATCTTTAACTCGTGTTGAAAAGTCTAACTGCTGTCGGAATGAAGGACATGCAGTAGCGCTCCTGCTTACACTGTGGGTGCAGCAGTCTGTTGCTGAAGGAGCCGCTTAAGGCCCCCACAGTCTCATGCAAGGGGTGAGAGGTGTTGTCCATGATTGACATCAGCTTGGCTAACATCCTCCTCTCACCCACCACCTCTATGGAATCTAGAGGGCAGTCCAGGACAGAGCTAGCCATCTTAACCAGTTTGTTGAGTCTTTTTCTGTTCCTCTTAGTGCTTCCACCTCCCCAGCAGACCACTCCATAGAAGATGGCGGATGCCACCACATTGTCATAAAATGTTCTTAGCAGTGTCCTGCACACTCCAAAGGACCTCAGTCTCCTCAGCAAATGAAGACGACTTTGGCCCTTTTTGTACAGGATGTCTGTGTTGTCCGACCAATCCAGTTTATTGTTGAGGTGAACATCCAGGTATTTGTATGCTCCCACCATCTCAATATCCACTCCCTGGATGTTCACTGGTGTAGTCTGGGGCATCTTACTGTCGAAGTCTATCAACATCTCCTTTGTCTTGCTGGCATTTATGTGAAGGTGGTTGAGCTCACACCAGTTGACAAAGTCCCTGATGACCTTCCTGTATTCCTGTTCGTTTCCTTCTGATACACATTAAATGATGGCCGTATCATCAGAGAACTTTTGGAGGTGACAGTTGCCCGTGTTATGTCTATTGTCCATGTACAGGGTGAACAGAAAAGGGGAGAGCACTGTACCCTGTGGGGCCCCCGTGCTGCAAGCCACCACATTAGACACACAGTCATGAAGCCTCACATACTGTGGTCAATTGGTGAGGTAGTCGATGGTCCACGCAGCCAGGTGGCAGGCTACTCCCGCTCCCTCTAGCTTCCCCCTGCTTCCCCCGCAATTATGGCTGTATTGTATTGAAGGCACTAAAAAAGTCAAAGAACATGACCCTCACAGTGTTCCCAATGTTCTCAAGGCGTGAGAGGGATCACACACAATACCACAATACCTTGTCCTTCCTTCTGTTTCCTCCCTGGCCTCCCGCACCAGTGTCAGCACAAATCGACTAAGTTTGAGCAAACTGGCCAGCTCATTCCTATTCAGCCATACAGTGGTGTGAAAAAGTGTTTGCCCCCTTCCTGATTTCTTATTTTTTTGCATGTTTGTCACACTTAAATGTTTCAGATCATCAAACAAATTTAAATATTAGTCAAAGACAACACAAGTAAACACAAAATGCAGTTTTTAAATGAAGGTTTTTATTATTAAAGAAGAAAAAAAATCCAAACCTACATGGCCCTGTGTGAAAAAGTGATTGCCCCCTAAACCTAATAACTGGTCTTTTGTCTTTGTCTTTTGTCTCGTCAGTCCACAGAGTATTTTCCCAAAAGTCTTGGGGATCATCAAGATGTTTTCTGGCAAAAATGAGACGAGCCTTAATGTTCTTTTTGCTCAGCAGTGGTTTTCGTCTTGGAACTCTGCGATGCAGGCCATTTTTGCCCAGTCTCTTTCTTATGGTGGAGTCATGAACACTGACCTTAACTGAGGCAAGTGAGGCCTGCAGTTCTTTGGATGTTGTTGTGGGGTCTTTTGTGACCTCTTGGATGAGTTCGTTGCTGCGCTCTTGGTGTAATTTTGGTCGGCCGGCCACTCCTGGGAAGGTTCAACACTGTTCCATGTTTTCGCCATTTGTGGATAATGGCTCTCACTGTGGTTCGCTGGAGTCCCAAAGCTTTAGAAATGGCTTTATAACCTTTTCCAGACTGATAGATCTCAATTACTTTCT
>OMKR01050184.1:0-16308 GCA_900302355.1 Cyttopsis rosea | reverse complement strand
TCGTTTTGATTATGTGCCACATATGTTCTCAAATTTGTTTTGACATATTTATATAGAGCTAACCAGCCCTTCTCCATTGCTATTGTGCCAACTTGTTGAGTCTACTCAGGGCATAAATTTAGGATTGATTTTGTGTTTGCAATACAAAAAGCTTTCTCATGTTCCATCGGAAAGATCGACCCTCTGAATCAAACGTTGGCATTCTGCGGTTAGATAACAAACATCTCTTGTGTGTGTGTGTGTGACACTGCTGCAATGAAGGGCAAGAATGAGTCAGAGAAGCAGGGGATGGTGCGAGTGTGACTCTGAAAAGCTCTCCTAATTACGGTTGTTATTGAAGTTTAAAGGAGGGGAACTGGAAATTTACTTTCCTGAAATGAACTTTCCCGTTTGACTGAACTACAGGTCTTGACAAGACACCACCAGATGGAGGGAATTAACACAATAACCAGGAAGTCGATGCTTATTGATTGTTGGTTTTCGTGGATACCTTGGACCGTTCCCACAGCTCTGCCAGGCCCAGAGCTGCCACGACCTGCTGTGGAGCACCAGGGAACTGTTGGTTTATTCTAGGGCTATCAAACGATAGCTTACTTGTTTTATTTAGATGACTCACAGCATTTCTGGGCGGAAGTCCGTAGGGGCCACGCAATATTATTATTTTGGGTGATCACAACATAACGAAAGTTGTTATGTCGTGATCACGAGATTATCTTGTATGTGTGTGTGGCACTGCTGTAATGAAGGGTGAGAAGTCAGAGAAGTCAGAGAAGCAGGGGATGGTGCGAGTGTGACTGTGAAAAGCTCTAATAATTACAGTTGTTATTGAAGTTTAATGGGGGGAAACTGGAAATATCTGAAGTTTGACTGAACTACGGGTATCTGTGACTCTATCTGGTGGAGCGACCGCGGCTCATAAGGTCACTTGTACATATATAGATACATATATATCTTGATAATTATCTCATGACATAATGGAACCCAAAATAATAATATTATTGGACTATGGACTTCCGTATTTCTGAGTTTAATGCTGATTAATCTCACATTACCATGTTAAAAATCCATGAATAAAGTTTGCACTGCAGTTTGCACTGTATTTAAAGTGGAAATTCATACGATCGCCTGTGTTGGGTGGATTAAACTGCATGTCCCAGAATTCCTTCTTTTTTTTTTTTACACCTGGGTTCACCCAGTTTACTGACCACAATTAGTTTATCACACTGCTCTGTCAGATTCACCACGGCTGCCTTTCACTGTTCCGATCTTTGCAATCATGCTGGGAAAGGTGGACCCCGCCATCAACAATGGAGTCCGTAAACGAGCAAATGCACAATACAAAATGCATTGAACAAATACGCTGCTATCATGGAAGCTTGGAAAATGTGATCCAACACATTTATATTCTTTTCTTTCTCCGCCCACAGAGCAGTCGCCGGTCTCCACCCGCCTGCCGCAGTCGCCCAAACCCCTGACCCTGGCTGCGCTGCAATCCGGCCAGCACCAGCCCTCCCTCCAGCCCCTCCAGCCCCCACCGGCCGAGGGCGTGACCACGCCCAGTCTGCACCTCTCCCCTTACTCCCCCCAGCAGAGCAGTCCCGGAGGGAGCGGCGACACCGGAGGAGGAGGAGGCAGGGCGGTTCCCTTCGTGGGTGGAGGAGGTGGTGACTCAAACAGAGAGGGTCCGGGGTGCGGCTCAGGAGCTCTCCTCCACCTGATCGCGGGTGGTCACACCCCGCTGCCCTCGCCGCGCTGCTCCGACCTCAGTCAGAGTCTGAGGTTCAACTCGGACCCTGACGTGGCTCCATCTCCGCCCTGCAACCAGCAGTACATCCTGTAAGTCGTTTTGTTTTCTTTGTTGTTGATCATTTTAAGTCTTTAACCTTCAAGTCTCAAGTCGAGACTGCAAGTTACAGTGTTTACAATCAAGTGATTCAAGTTGACATTCCCTGCTTAATGTCAAGCAGGACAGAAGTCAAGTCAGGTTCCTATAATCTAGCCCAGTGTCCATTTAGTGAATGTTTGAATGAATCTTCCTGTCAGAGCCTGGAAGAATAGAATGACAGATTAGAATGGCGAGAATGAATAATCTGAGTGGTATTTTCAGCAAAACACTTCAAAGACATGTTGTGGGGACCTCAGAGACCTATATTTACCTGTTGAAAAGGAGCACGATATACGACTTCTTTAAAGAAAAGTGATTGTCGGATTTGATGTGAAGCAAGTTTTAGACTCCAATGAATTTGATGATCAAACTGAATTGGAACTGGGCTTAAAACTAAGTAAATGTCACGTTTATATAATAATGAGGTTATTAACGCTAATGTTGGCTGTCATGATATTCACTTTCAATAAAGCTCTTTGTATTTAAGTTAATCGTGTGTATTTTATTCACACTTTGCAAACACTACATAAAGAGGGTTTTAAACTCTCATTCAGTGAAAATGGAAAATGTCCAGCTGAGCAAACTACTAAAAAAATAAGATCTCTCATTTTCCCCGACATATTTTGCGAAGCGAAAGCTAGACGCAGTTACTCCACTAGGGGGAGGATCCGACTGTCGGATGCGTTTTTGGATTTGGTGTGAAGTCCAGTCAAGTCATGTGACTCGTGTCCACAAAAAGGACTGTAATAGGACTGTGGGCATTCACACACGTTGTTGATCAATGCCAGTCAGTCCAATGTTGAGATTTCAAGCTCTTAAAACAGGCAGTCCGGTCCAGACTCTGTTTAGTTTAGTGTGTGTCTTTTTTCTGTCTCACTATTGTTTTCCGTGACAACTCCGACTCGGTGTCTCTCACTCCCTTGCCCCAATTTCTCTGCAATGTCACTCTGCATCGTACTGACAAATGTTAAAAGAGACACACTTTAATTTTGTAAACCACAAAATCCAGTCCCTCCAGTCGTTTTTCCCCGTTTGCGTATGACTGGATGGGGACCAACACACACACACACACACACAAATAAATCATGTATTGTATAAGATTATTCAGCTAGTTTTGAGAAAATATGTCTTCCTTAGCTATTTTATCTCACTTAATAATAGAATACTTATACCGATATAATTTATTTTCAAAATATTTTCGTAATATCTTATTATATCTTATCTTATTTTTAACTTTTAATTAATAACATTCTATTTAATTTCTTTCATTAATTTCATGTAAACACCATGACCACGGCCATATATCGCAAATCACAGCCAAAAATTCTACTGAAAATGACGAAATTACTACAATGAAAATGAGAAAAACCCCAAAAAATCTAGTAAAAAAGAATTTAAGTCGAAATTTGTTTGTAGATTGCTTATATTGTTCTTGCACTCTGCAAACACTATATAAAGGGAGATTTAAACTCATCCATGGAAAAATGATAAATGTCCAGTTGACTAAACTACTAAACAATAAGCTCTCCCAACCGAAACCCATGCAGTTGATCCGGCGGCCACAAGGGAGAGCATCCGGATGCGATTACGGATTTGGTGTGAATCAGGCTTAATGCTGGGGTCACAACACCGGCGCACATGCGCTGCCAAGCGACTGGCTGCAATGCATTCCAAACTTAACTCGACTTCATCCAGCTCCAGGGGCCGGAGTGACGACGAGCTGACAGCTTCACGGCGACAAGGAAAGTTGAGCGGATTTCAACTTTATGCAGATGAGCAGCGCTGACAGCCAATAGGAAGGAAGATACGCTCTCACTGGCGCTGGTGCTTGGAAAATGGAAAAACATCCCAAAAACTATCGATAAAATACAGAACAAGGACAATTCTTTATTTTAAGGGACGGACGGCAAGACTAGTTACGTAACATTTTCATTTCATTTTGGGTTTTGGCTGCAGCTCCACTGCCGGCGGTGTGACCCTAGCATAAGACAGTCGAAAGAGAGGCAGAATGAGACATGTCCCACCTTCCTGAATTTGTGTTATCTCCCTGACCTCTCTCCCGCAGGGCCAGGGGCCGCGAACGGGCAGATGAGCCAGTGGAGGCCTCGGCTCCCTCCATCCCCCTGCTCACCAGACAAGTCCAGAGCCTGAAGAAGAAAGTCAGGAGGTTTGAGGAACGCTTCGAGCAGGAAATGAACTACAAGGTACAATAAGCATGGCCAAACTTTGCTTTTCTCTTCACAGTCAGTTTCCAGGATTCCCACGAAGACTCCCTGAAAACGATTGATGTAATCGGATCAAATTTGTTTCAAACAACAAAATACAACGTTTTTCCCTTTGTTGTTGAAGAAGAAGAATGATTTATTCATCACACCACACACATGCAGAGGGTGACACACACACATGCAGTAGTGGCAAACGATGAGATACAGTCTCTGCATTTATCCCATCCTGGCCGTCCTTCCTCCAGGGGCAGCCAGGAGCAGTGGGCAGCCCTCACTTTGTCTGCGCCCGGGGACCAATTCCAGGTGGTGGGTCCATGCCGTGGTCAGGGACAGGACAGGAAGTGTTCTGCACGTTTTTAGTCAGGGTCCTTATGTTGGAGGAGACCCATGGGAGGAGACCCATCTACACAGTTAAATGAACCCAATATGGGCAAGTAGCAGTTAGTCTAGCAAGAAAAGTGGCTTGCAGTAATACCGGCAGTCAAATATAATGGGTAATTATGAGGGATATTGCTTATAAATGTATGCATCTTAAATATATATATATATAAAAACAAACGCATGTTTCAAGCTCTTTGTATCTCTTCATATAGGTATGTCAGAGGAAGCCATCATGGAGCTCAACCTGCCCACGGGTATCCCCATTATGTATGAGCTGGACAAAAACCTGAAACCAGTGGGATCCATGCAGTTCCTTGGAGATGAGGAGACTGTCAGGAAGGCCATGGAAGCTGTTGCTGCTCAGGGCAAAGCCAAGAAATAGGCGAATTGTCCCCTGGTGCGCTAGAGGGATTTCTGCTAGAGATCAATTATTATAGATCAATTGTTAAGCTATCAAGTAAAAGCAAGGTTGTTTATGTATTATCCCATACGCATACGTATTCTACACGCAGTGTTCTCCGGAACCTTGTGTACACCTAGTTTTCTCACAAGGCATATACATGCGCATTTCGTCGGTCCACACATTTCTGTTTTAACAACACGTTGAAGCATAGTTATGAGTGTAAGACCGTGAGTATCATCTGTAGCATGGACCATAGCAAAAGCACTAAAATGTAATCTAGGGACCAGAAGATTAACCTTACCCTGTGCCCATTATTATCAAGATGAATATAATTGAGTAGTAACAAGCTAAATAGCTTTACATTATATGTAAAAAAGCACTGAAGGAACATTGTTTGTTGAAAAGAAAAATAATTTTCCTGATAATCCTGCTGTTATTCCTCCGCTCAGGAAGCACTTAATTGATTTATAGACTTAACACTGTAAGTCACTCCCATATCTTATTATTTACCTTGGTAGACAAAGCTTAGTGGGAGCAGTAGAACCAAGGTAGCACCTTATTGTTACAAGGGCAAGTCGATATGCTCTGCACTGCTGATTTTGCTGTGGCGTTGTGTGAAAACTAATAAATGTCATGAGCCATTGTGTGACTGATCAGTGTCTTATAATACTGTCTGGATTTGTATATGGAACTATATAACTAATCTCAACAATGTTGCATGGAGTTGTTACTACAATACAATTTAAATGGCTGAGAGCAGTATCTAATTTACACCACAGCTCGATGGGTTTAGTGACTAACATGTCTAAATGAATGTTTGATGTGATTCCATTTACAATTGGCTGTACAACATTACTCATACTTTTTCCTCTCAGTAGAGTTTATTTTATTTAACCGTTATTTTATCAGGGGTAGGAGTAGGAATAGGGGTTAGGGTGTCGTCCATGTCCAATGGGACATTTTTCGGACTATTGTTGGTTCCTTCGGAACAATGGCACCAGGCTGGTGTGCATGAAAAAACCTCAAAGCTCTGTAGCCGACCTCTGTCAACAATTCACACTCAATTACAAAAGCAGCAAATTGCCCAGGTGCGCCTGCTGCATTATGGGCTGTGACCGAATAATATATACATCTTCCATCGACGCACAAGTCCACAATGTATGCGTCTTTCATGAATACCAGACTGTACTGCGGTGTCATTATTGTTGCATTATTTCAAATCCCACAACAACCACGAGTTTGCCTCAACAAACATGGCGGCGTAACGCGTCCGTCATAAAAGTCCGATCGACCAATCAGAAGCCACGTTGGAGTTTTCCACGCAGCCAATCGGCTTGCGTTCTTCTCTTCTAAACATGTCGCCCATGAGGCTGTGTGTTCCAGGTGAGCGGCTGTGTGTGTGTGTGTGTGTTTCTAGTGGATCGTGGTTTAAAATGTCGACGGTGTTGAGAATGTTTGGATTTCCCGGCGGCGTCCGCGTGTTACCCCGACACGCCGCGCGTCGCGTCGCTTCCAGTCTGTGACGAGTCACGTTAAGCCGCCACGCGTTCCACAGCCCTCCGCCCTCCGACGCGCGCATCGCCGCCCTTTCATTTCTGTGTTTATGTCTCGTTTCGAACGAAAAGGTCGGAGCAGCGCAGACGACGGTCGTGATTTGTGGGTCAACGCGAACGAGTCGGGAGTCGGGAGAGTCGGCTGGTTGTTGTTGACGCGCCCTGCCCATCGCCTCGGGCTCCACGCATTTCCCAACAGTTTAGTCAGTCTCGGTGTAACGTGGAACTACTGTATCCGATGACACGACGCCAGCGTTGGACAGTTGAAAAGCTGGTTGTAGTTCTGCTCTGTGGTTATACAGCGTAAAAGTGCGTGTGTGCGTGCGTGAGTGTGCGACGGGGAAAGGATACGCTCGCACAATATGCATGCGTCTTATTAAAGGTGCGGTGTGTGTAGGAATTAGCGGCATCTAGCGGCGAGGTTGCACATTGCAACCAACGCGTGTAGGAGAAGCTACGGTGGCCGCCAAAGGCCCTCTCTAGCGCCAGTGTTTGGTTTGTCCGTTCGGGGCTACCGTAGAAATGCGGCGCAACGTGGCGGCCTCCGTGGAAGAGGACCCGCTCTCACGGAGATATAAACGGCTCGTTCTACGGTAACGAAAACACGACGATTCTCATTCTCTTGGGAATCTACACTAGTTAATACGCACTTAGGAATATTATATTCCATTCCTGCCGAGTCCGTTCCGCTAGATCCCACTCAATTCTACACACTGCGCCTTTAAGAATTTCTTTTCTCTGCCTTTCTCCTGTAATATTTTGCAGGTGACAAGCTATGCAGCACAGCGGATTGCATACCGGGGACGGGCGTGTACCTCCGACATGGCTACATCTACTCTTCACTAGCAGGCTATGTGATGAGGAGGAACGAGGGAGAGGAGGTACCCGAGGGCTGGGCGCTTGTTTAAAAAAGGCTGCAGTGGAAAGTGCTTATAGGCAATCGGCTGTGTTGGAATGCAAAATAATATTTGTATTGATTGCGCAACTGTGGGGGAAATGGCTGAAGCCCAGCAGATTGCCTGAGTAGGTACAACAGGTCTTTCCTTCAGGCTGATCTCCACCTAGAATGCACTATGAACAGGTGTGTGTGTGTGTGTGTGTCTTCATAGTTACCGGTGATCTCTGTGGTGAGGGAAACTGAAACGCAACTGCTACCAGATGTTGGAGCGATCGTCACCTGTAAGGTACGGATCAGATTTGAGCTCGTCATCCATCCACGCACCCGCTTCCATGCATCGCATTCCGGTTGGATTCTCCGCTGATATTGGGAGTTGAGTGGCGCTGCTCTCTGTCTTGTGCAGGTGATGAGTATTAACCCCCGCTTTGCCAAGGTCCACATCCTCTATGTTGGCTCCACACCGCTGAAGGACCGCTTCAGAGGAACCATCAGGTAAACGCAACAGCTTGAGAGCTATTCCGCCTTTAGAGCAGGACGATACTCTAGCGACCTTATTAGTCTCTTTCTTTCTTAAAACAAAGTTACTGTCTCCCAATTCTACAGGAAAGAAGATGTGCGGGCCACAGAAAAAGACAAGGTGTGTTTGTTTTCTTTTGTTAGTTTTTTGTATTCCTCTGTTTTAAAGTGCTTGTTTTTCCCTTTTCTTAAGTTTAAACTCCGGTGTTGCTAGCTGCTTTGGGGTTCTTCATTGCCTTTTCCGTTTATTGTTTTAGGTGGAGACATACAAAAGCTTCAGACCGGGGGACATTGTTCTGGCGAAAGTTGTATCCTTCATCTGCTCAAACAGTAAATAAACTCAAGTATGTAGTAAAAATGTAAAATCAAATGAGAGAAAATGTAATTAAAGTTTAATAATCAAACACGAATGCTATTTGCAACTCAACTAAAATGTGAGTGCATGCATTTGTACCATATTATACTGTACATTTAAAGATGGGTTAGGCTGACTTGTGATGAGCATTCACCAAAGTGAAATAGTTATTGCATACAAAGTTCGTTCTAAATCGCACTGTCTGTACGTTCGCCGTTTGTCACAAGCTGTTCCTTGAGCTACAGTGTCAGATCTCTCTGGGTGACGTTCAGTCCAACTATCTGTTGACCACAGCAGAGAACGAGCTGGGAGTGGTGGTGGCCCACAGCGAAGCAGGTACGCTGCTGCTGATGTCTGATACCTTTTTCTTTGTTTGTTTTTGTTAATTTGTTTATCAGTTAAATAATTTCAAAGAAAATCACCACAACACATTCAAACAATGAGAACGCAAGAGTGAGTAAATGTTGACCAAATTTAAAGGAAAACTCCAGTATTTTTTTCCATAAAAGCTTTTTTTTTTTTCAATCATTGAGTATCAACCCGAGTGATTGACATCAGTCTTTTTAAATTGTTCCAGCCAACGGCAGCTTGGTTTGACTCCCAACGATCAAAATAAGGTTTAGGTTAAAGAAATACCAGCGTTTTCCTTTAACAACCCAGAGGCTTCAACTTTCAATGGTTTATTAAAATGACAGCAGTGTACAGTGCCATGAGCAAGGCAGTACGGCTTATTTTGAGGTTAGTTTTATAAATGCATATTGACATGTTAAGTAATGCAACAAAATTAGAAGTGTTATTTTGAACTTTTAATGGCGGTGGAACCCCCTTCTACTGGAAAATGATGAACGACACAAAATTGCTTCTCTGTGCTCCAGGTGCCCAGATGGTGCCCATCAGCTGGTGCGAGATGCAGTGCCCGCGGACTCATGGCAAGGAGTTCCGGAAAGTGGCGCGGGTGCAGCCGGAGTATCTGCAGGCATAAGGGGACTGCAGTGGGTGCTTGGGCCCTGAAACGCCGTGCTCTTTCACCAGGAACACACAGCTTCCCCTAAGACACAGACTGTGGGAGTCAGTCTGAAAGAAGGGACCGTGTCCATGTAGTTAGCAGTTTCTCATTTTAATGCTAATTATTTGAACACTTCTCATTTTAATTGAAAAATAACACCCAGTGCGTCTTCCACCATGCCAAATTAAACTACGCCAAAACCTCCATGTCATACTTTGTAGTTTTGTCTGGGTATTTTTCAAATGCAGACCTTATGGCTTGTTCACATCACTTTGAATGTCACAGCTACGAGCGTGACGAACGTGAAATTAAAACCGGGCAGATTATTGCAGCAAGCAGCATTTTTTGTTTGCAGCTGCATTATATTGTGTAGGTTTCCAGAACATGGACCTTTTAGGGGAATTTAGACCAAGATGGTGCGGGAATAACGACCTGACGGAGGCAAGTAGGCGTCCATTTTTAAATGCGCTAAATGTGAATGTTTACTGAGCCTTAAGTTCAATAGTTGTAACCACACCAGACAAGACCGCTGACATAGAAATGTTGAAGCATCTGATGCTGACTTTGTCCTTTCCTCCTGTGGGTTGTTTTCTCTGCCAACACGACTTATTGTTTACCTTTCCATTTTTTGAACTGTGCTTTTGCTTTGCCTTTACTTTTTCATACTTGTTGCAGCTAATGTGCAGAAAGGAAATAAAGAAGCTATCAAAGCACATGTTTCAAGTGGTTCTTCATACCTAAATATCCCATATCACATCAGACTGTTTAGCATATCAGCAGTAACTTTAGATCTCAATTAGCTCACTTTCACCGTCCCCTAAGTCAGTTTTCTTACTGAACCACAACCATCCACACTTGTCCTATGTAGTATCACAAGTGCAGTGTGTAAATTTAGTGGCCGCTAGCAGTGAGGTTGCAGATTGCAACCAACTGAATTCCCCTCTGTGTAGGAGATGCTACGGTGGCCACAAAAAAAACGTGAAAGTCCCTCTCTAGAGCTAGTGTTTGGGTTGTCCGTTCTGGGCTACTGTAGAAACATGGCAGCCTCTGTGGAAGGGGCTCCAGCCCCCATGGAGATATTCTAAGGTAACAAACATGATTCTTATTTTCATGGGATTATACACTAATTAAAACATACTTATGAATATTATATACCATTTCTGCCAAGTCCGTTCCACTAGATGCCACTAAATTCTACACACTGCACCGTTAAAGACTGAGTGCTAAAATCATGACAAATGTTGGCTCTATTGCAATACACACAAATCAGAAATATGTTCAATTTAATAGGAAGATATCAGTTGAGCTATATTGATTACCACAATTATTTATAGCTACATTGAAAATAATCATAAGTGATGTATACTAGTTGAAAGGCACACGCTTTTAAAGTATGTCGATGTAATTAGCTGTTCTTTTCCTTAATGTTGACAGAAAAACATAGGAAAGATTACAAAAACAAGTTGTGACAGTCATTTCTTAAAATGAGATCTGATAAATTAAAAGACTGTCAGGACTAGGTATTTTTCCTTTGTATTTTACATTCCCCAGGCTCGGTGCTCAGAGTGGACTTTACTAGGAACATTGAGAAAATGTGACAAATTAGAAATCTCGGAATATGATTATCCATGTTAAAATAAAAAAGGGCCAATTAAAAAAAGAGATTTGCTCTCCATTGGTTTTCCCTGGCAAAATAAAGGTAAAAAATTAAACCATGATTTTCTAAATGAAACAAATGGGAGAGAAATGGGCTCTTCCCACAACATGAGAAGAAACAAAAAATAATACATCTCTCAAGTCATACGCGTTGTCCATCCAAGACCTTAAAACCGGCCCTTTAATCATCAAGGCGGATCGATCGACGTGCGCTGGCATCGATGGAGAACTTCTTGTTGGATGGAGCGGCGAACCCCAGTCCCGCCCCTCTGTTGGTGAAGTCCATTCGTCGGGACTGAGCGCGCTCAAACTCTCCCAGAAGCGCATGCTGCAGACTCTGTTGCTGCTCCTCTCCCAGCGCCATATTTGCCTGCGAGGCGCTCGGCCCACTTGGCAGCGCTCCCTTCTTAAAGCCGCCCATCAAGCGGAGGAACTTGTTCTGCTGTTCGGAGTTGTTGAACTGGGCAGTGCTCCACTGACCCAAACTCTGAGGAGCACGATGGGATATGTACGTTAGAAACTGCTAAAATAAACAAAACACCTGTTAAAAAAAGAAGATAGTTTTAAATAACACTGACTGAAGGTTTATTCGCTGGTGATCGAGTATTAGATGCGTTGTCAATATCCATCTGTAGAGCCAGCCTTCTTTCCTGAAAAAACCCCAGAAAATAAGTTACTCAAAATTACTATCAGTTGTGTAGGCCTACTTTTCATCTTTTATTTAAAGTCCCTGTAAAGCCATAATAAATGTGTTCCGAGTTTGTCACACCACAGAAAAATGTGTTATTAACCCCTCAGCTAAATTTGAATGATTAAAAAAATCGTCAAGTATAAAAAATTTGGTTTCCAAAACGTGAAAAATGAGAGTCCCTTAGGTCTGAAACTGAAATCTTACACCCTGAGAGCTGCTGCGACAGACCCTCCCGTTTTCCCAAGATTCTCTCATATTTTACACATCTTTCCGGCTGTCCTTGCAATTTTTTATTTCCCTGTCAATATCCCGTAGTTTTAACCTTTCTAAATAAAAAAAAAACAACTTTAACCTTTTAAAGGAGCTCTCGCAGCTCACAGCAGCTTTATATAGTGTTGGGGGAGGGGCTATGCCAAGGTGACCATATTACATCATCGAGCCATGATTTAGCCCCGCCCCAAAAAACCAGGACCTCAAAAACAGTTTAACGGTCTAACTCCACAATTCAGTATTACATAGTTCCCAGTCTTTTTATACGTTTTCAGCAATAATTTTCTAACATGTATAATGTGTTTAGAAACAAACCTCGGAATTGACTTTACAGGGACTTTAAGAGAACTGGATGTACAAATATGGAAAGGAATCTAATTGACCAAGAAGATTTCCACACACATTACCACAAATTAGTTTAAGCTAAAAAGAAAAGAAAGATCAGTATTTACAAAGCATTGGGCATGATGGTCAAGTATTGGTAATATGGCTGTAAAGGTAGGAGTCAGAATACTGTAGAATGCAAAATAATGCTATAATAAAACATTTGTTTATAAAGCATTGATATAAATATGCAGAAAATACATCAAATGTGCAAATGTATATATGCATTACGAATGTTATAGTACATGTGTACTATAAACTGAGAAATATAATAAGAATGCAGTGGGGCAAAGATTTGTACACCGTCTTCCTACAGTCCAGTTTTCCGTGGCGCTGTCGTACTGATTCTATAAATAAATCGTCCACTTTGCACAGATATAGTGTTTGGCACCTGGCAGTGGAATTATACATTCTACTACTTTTTTCCTGTTAGAACTGAATTAACATGAAGCAGAGTTTACCCTCCAATTGTAAAGTATTATGTGCAGGGCGCAAGACGAATGCAACATCTGTTGAGGGGGTTTTCAGTGCATATCATCAGGTCAGAAAAAGGAAAAAGCTAGTGGGAAACGCTGTGAGTAAGAGAAGAGTGTCAAAATATTCATGTCTGTATGGTATAGATTTAGGTATTCAGCTCGGTAAAGGTTGTAAAAGCTTGTGCTCTCATTGGGCAACGGACGACAGCAAACGAAGACGGGACGTTAGAGTCCTACCTGGTTGATGGTCACCTCGTCGATGTTTCCAGTCTTTTCTGACACGAACACCACGTCCACCTGGAGCACAACGGAAGGCAACTAGTCCCATATGTAGAAACAATTCAAGTAAAAAGCCTTCCCGAGCACCATGATCTAGGACCCTTCGCACGTACCACTGGGAAACCCTGTTCCTCGGAGGAATCCACTTTCACTTTGATCTTCTTTTTCTTCTTCTTTGCACAACTTCCATTCGTTACTTCTTTCTCCTTCCTTGCCCTGGTTCTTTCCACAGTGGAACTCGTCTTGCCCTTTTTCTCTGTACTTTTAGAGTCACATGGCACAAAGACAACCCCGTCCGTGTTCTGCCCGGCGTCCTTGGATCCGGTCTGCTGAGGCAGCACTAACCTGTCGTCCTCTCCTTTCGAGCTGGTCTTTTTCCTTTTCTTCTTCTTTGGTTCTGCGCTCGCCTCCCCTTCGGTCTGCAAAGAAACTCTTCTTTTCTGTGCCTTCATTTCTTTCTTTTTGCACTGAAGCTTTCCCTCGTCATCCACAACAGCACATCCACTGCTCTCTGACCTTTTATGTTCAATTGCTTTCTCTCTTATTTCCTCCTTGTTTACATCATCAAATTCCTCTTGTTCTAATGCTCCCTTCTTTTTCTTCTTCTTCTTCTTTTTCGGATGGATCTCCCCCGCTCCCGCTTCCTCGCTCGTTGTCTTAATTACAGTTTTATGTTCCGACTTGTCTTTCGTCTTCTTTTTCAACATGTCTGAAAAATCACCTTCCCCTTTTAATCGTAACAACTTTTCTGTCTTTCGAGTCATTTCCTTCTTAGCTTTCTTTCTGTTGTTGGTATCCAGTTCATCCAACATTTCTTCCTCTGTAAGTTCATTAGATTTAGAGGACTTCTTTTTCTTTTTTTTATTAGAGACCTCCGCATCTGACACTAAAGCATTGGTCTTTGTTTTCTTGTGTTTCTTTAATAATTCATCTCTTTCATTTTCTTCGTTTACTGCAACACATTCCTCTACCGGCTTAGTTTGGACAGACTTGTCCTTTGTCTTTTTCTGTTTTTTGTGTTTACTTATAGAGATTTCTTCCTTGTTTACTGAGGCTTCTTCAGAATTTTCTTCACAAGTTTTCACAGCTTCTTTCTCAGCCAGTCGTTTCTTCTTTTTGCTGGATCTTTTTTCGTTTCCATTCACTACTTTGGTATACTGAGTGTTGCTGCCATTCTCAGTGCCGGCAACAATCTCTTTTTTCTTGCCGTGATTTTTTTCCTCACATCCATGTCCGTTTGGAGACCCTTTTACCCATTTCTCCTTCTCGCCTTTCTTTTTCTTCTTTCCTTTTTTCACCACTTCGGAGCTTCCATTATCCACAGAACCATGCTCAGTTATAGTGACCTGTCTTTTCTTCTTTCTCTTCTCTTTGTTTACAACGGTATCCATCACAAAGCAATCCTCCACCTTTTTCACATCAGGAAATGGCATTGACGACGCCGCTCTCTTCTCGTCTGCCTAGTGAGAGGAATATTAGTAAGTAGTAAGAGTCAGTTCTGGTCTCCGTGAAGGGGACGAAATAAAAACATAATTTGTTTAGGAAAGCGGAAAAAGCTAACCAAGGGTCTTCCTGGTTTTCTGGGCTAGGACTCCTGATCGATGTCTTTTTGGAGGGCCAGTCGTTTAGGCTGCAAGGAGAATGAATAAAAACGTCTCAAAAATGAAATACAATAATGATACATGTAAACATGCATGTAGATATGGATGCTTTCACAGATGGATGCATAAATCTATCATTTAACCTTGTTGCATTTCTTGTCTGGTAATAGGCGTAAATTTAATTACTTATGCACCTGGTTGTAATTTGCACATTTTAATTGTACTATATTCTGGTTAACCCTTGTCTTGTTTAATCACCGATGCCATGACCTGGCTGTTTCATGTTTAAAGGTACAGTGTTTAATTTCTGTCGCTAGGGGTCACTCAATCAAAGCAATGACAAAAAAAAGAGTGATGACGTAGAAATAGTGTGGGATCATGGGAGTTGTAAACCGCGTTTCCACCGCAGGAAATAGGAACTTTCAGTGCAGGTCCATCACAGGGACTCGGGTCTAAAATTAAGTTCCGGGGACATTTTCCAGGAACCAAAAAGTCCCTGCTCGGGCGTAGGTACTTTTCAAAAGTATCTGAACTTTGGGGCGGGGCTTGCTTCGCTGAACACTTCTGATTGGTCGAGTAGTCGCAGAATTTTATTTCAGCCACCAACGTGACGCACTCTGTGGTACTCTCATATCTGAAACACACACTGGTGCCAAAAATAAGTAGTCTACAATAACATTATTCACAATTGTGATTTACTTGACAATTAACTTCTTACAATTCTTTTTGTGCTTAATTTGTAAATCAGGAGGTGCGTTCCTGGGACTAAAAGTTCCAGGTGCTTTTGGTGGAGACGCAGCTGTAGTCACGTTTGCGCTTTACGGGGACAAACGACAATAACCGTTCTCCAAACAAACAACAGTTAGCAGATTACCAGTAGAGCAATACAAACAATAGTCGAGTAGAAAAAAAGTTTTGAAAAACATTATGCCGAGTCCTCTGACGTAACGCCCGGTGTTCCCCCGGAAGTTGTAGCAGTAGAGGGGGCTAAGGGGAGAGACGGCGAGACAGGCGCCCTGATGAAACGGTCTGTTACCAACGTTAAAATGCCGGATTTCTCCGCGTTTGAAAAATGTCGGGAATATTTGGGATAACGCAAGCACACGACTCAACAAAATATATAATACAGGTCTGGTCGTGTTTAGAAATTTTAATGTGAAAAAGTAATATATTGGACCTTTAACACGTTACTGTAAAGCAGGTGGTGTCTCTCACATGAACGCAGAGGCCCTGTGTCGGATTGTTTACAGTTTTCTGTCACAATTCAACCGAACAAGACTCGTCGGGCACCATTCTGTGCTTGTTTTCTCCCCGAATTGACTTTGAACTTGGATACCTGGTCAAGAATAACGTCATCCGGCGGCTGTTGTGCCCCGGCAACGGAACAGAGGCAGGCAGGCACCTTTCAACAACGACAAAGCCGCTGTGAGACTCGAGCTGCAGGGAGCCGTCCACTCGCTGCGGCGGTTCACGTGGGACGCGTTCAGTCGCTTGACACGGAAGTTCTAGCGTGGCACTTCCGGGTAGAAGCTGAAACGGCGAGCCCCGTCCCGTTTGAAGCTAGCCCGAAGTACAGTCGTATTTATTATTATTATTATTATTGTTATTATTATTATTATTATTATTATTATTATTATTATTATTATTATTATTATTATAAGAAAAATAATTATAATAATAATAAGAATAAGAATAATAATAATTATAAGAAGAAGAAGAAGAAGAAGAA
>OMKR01050183.1:0-15685 GCA_900302355.1 Cyttopsis rosea | reverse complement strand
TAGATATATATATATATTTTTTTTTTTTTTTTTTTTTTTTTTTTTTTTTTTTTTTTTTTTTTTTTTTTTTTTAAGAAGAAAATTCTTTCAAATTCTCTAATTCCAGCTTCTTAAATGTGAATATGTTCTGGGTCCTTGCTCCTGTGCGACTGTAAACTGAATATCTTGGGGTTGTGGGCGAAACAAGACGTCTTGGGGAGACGGCGGTTGACAATTTTTCAGCGTTTTCTGACGTCTTGTGGACAAAACGACGCATCGATTAATCGAGGAAATAATCGACGGATGAATCGATAATGAAAATAATCGTTAGTTGCGGCTCTACTCCGTTCCCGACTCGACAGAGCCGACTGACTCTTAAAGGCTCTCGGTTGGCCGGAATGAACCGAGTCGGCGGGGGAAATCCAGCGACTACATAAGAGCCGAATCTGAAGAATGAATCTAACTTCTCGTCCCTAATTGTGATGGGCTCCACCTGATGGCAAGCAGCTCTTCTGGACTGATCTACACCTTATCTTGTCTTAAAAGACAGCCGTAAAACGTCTTAAATCCAGTTGTATAAAAATCATCATCAAAATATTCTTGGTCTACATTTGACTTTTTGGCACATTTTGGCACATGTTATAAAACCCTAAGCCTTCTGCTGAAGCTCATACTTGTAGATTAATCCAAGTCACTTTATCATTACCGGTCATTCTTGACTCTAGAGAGAAATCCAAGAAAAGCCTTGCACTTACCTGTCCAAAGTTCTGGGGGGGGGTTAATAGTTATTTATAGGGATGCACCGATTGTGAAATTCTGGGCCGATACCGATGTTTAAAATAACAATTTGGCGGATTGCCCATGCCGATGTTTTGTTCCTGTGATCGCAGCATCACTTCCGACGCTAATTACAGTTTTCCGAGTTCCCGTGATGAACGCAGCATCGCTTCCTGCTTGGAGCGCTCCAGAGAGCCGTGTCCGCGCCTTCCAACGCAATACCAGAGAAGGAGTCCACTAGTTAATCGATCGCGGATGGCGTCGCTCTCTCGGACGGATAAAAAATGCAAAAATGGGTCGGCAAATATACTTTGGCGGCCGTTAAAGGTGCAGTGTGTAGAATTTAGTGGCATCTAGCGGAATGGACTTTGCAGAAATTGAATATAATATTCATAAGTATGTATTAATTAGTGTATAATCCCATGAAAATAAGAATCGTTTTGTTTTCCTTGCCTTAGAATGAGTCATTTATCTCCATGGGGGCTGGAGCCCCTTCCATGGAGGCCGCCATGCTGCACCGCCATGTTGCTACAGTAGCCCAGAACGGACAAACCAAACACTGGCTCTAGAGAGGGACTTGGGCGAATTTCAGAGTTTCGCGGCCACCGTAGCTTCTCCTACATGGTGGGGAATTCAATTGGTTGCAGTCTGCAACCTCAACACTAATGGCTGCTAAATTCTACACACTGCACCTTTAATATACTAGTCTGTGTGGCAAACACTGGATAAACATCGGCCACTGCCATTGGTGAATGTCATCTTATTTGCCGATAGGCTGATGGCAGTCGACAAGGCCGATATCGGCCGATACCGATGTACGGCCGATCAATCGGTGCACCTCTAGTTATTTAGTACAGTTCATATCACCTTGATATCTTGCCCTAAAGGAAATTGTCAAAATAACAGTTCATAGAATCATCTAGTACGTAAATACGAGTAATTAATGTATAGTACTAACATGCAATATTTTATTGAACGAGAGAGGATTTGTCCAAAAATTGTTCTCAAAGGGGTCATCACTTATTTCTCTGATACTGAAACTCTGATACCCTGTCAACAGACCTGTACACCAAACTCGCCTGAAAACACACTTTTCTAGCTCTATTGGTCATCTTCACTAATTCCTATTTGAGCCAAATCCAGTAGCCAGAGACCTGGGAGTGTTTCACTACCTCCATTTACTGCTGTATTTTATTTAATTTTTTCGTTTTGTTTGACTTGGTCCAAGCGTCTCTTGAATTTGGACCAAATAGACGGTTATACAGCATGTCCACCTTGTGCCCTCACTGTCCTCCCACTCAGCCTTCCAGCCGTGCACCCTGTCTCATAGATTACATCACCGAGTAGCAGAGGAGCAGAGGTCACTAAACCTTAGCTGTCGGAGATTTTAACAACATACAGTCGTTCTGTCAAAGCGTCGGCCTGTACCTCGATCTGTCCCACCTGCAATCCTGCTGGAAGCTGGAGTTTACATCATGTCTAACGATTGTCAACGACTTTCCTTGTAGGAAGTTTTCTTTTTCCCACAATATTTTATATGGGATATACCTTTTAATGATATTAATTTGTCTTCACCCAGACAGATATAATGGGTGTGATATAGACCATTATTTCATTTCTTTCTTCTTTTGTTTTGGTTGGTAAGGCCATGTGGATTCAATGAAGGAAGCCAAATGCTGTTGGTGCGCCTCTGCTTTTGCGTGGAACCCTTTCAAGATTACTTTAAAGAGCTGTGCCATAACTTCCTGCTATAATCTCCTAAAATTATGTTGGACACCATAATTGGGGCTAATTAAGGTCAAAACCCTGATTTGACTTTTCTTTTGTTCTTAACCTCCAATTAAGTCCCTAGCATCAAGTAGACTGCAATGATCCCAAAAACTTGGCTGGAAATATGCCAGGCCAGCAGCCATTTAAAGTTTAATTGGATCACTGATTATTATTTTTTTGTGTGCATTTGACTTTCTATGTTTTTCCCCGAACCAAACTTTGCCATGATTGTTCTTTCTGCTCGGGGCACTTTCTGTCGGCCCTATGTTTCGAAAATCACTTGTATTTAAACTTTTATATCTGGATGACTACTCTCAAGAAATTCTTGAACAACGGTGATCCTCACGGCTAAAGGATCCTGGCCTTTTTTTTTTTTTAAACCAGAGTTGAATGCCAACTTGTCAGTTCAAGCATGAGAAGAAAGGTCTGAGTTCCTGGTACCAAAACTAACTGAATGTATCACTGCGCTTCATTTAGCCATTCACCAGGGATGCAAAATGTGCTTGTCTCACTGAAGCCCAAAATATTTGCTTTACGTTTGTCATTGAACGTGCCTCATCAGATTGTGATGTCCAACACTAGAACGATTTGCAACAAAGTGTGATGCGGTGAGGATGAGAGTCGGCACCTCCAAATCCGAGGCCATGGTCCTCTTGCGGAAAAAGGTGGTCTGTCCCCTCTGGGTGGCTGACCACCTGACCCAAGCGGAGATTGACAGGGTGCAGCGTCTGCAGTAATTCAGGCACTGTCATGGTGAAGAGAGAGCTGAGCCCAGAGGCAAAGCTCTCAATTTATCGGTCAATCTTCGTTCCAACCCTCACCTATGGTCATGAGCTTCGGATCGAGAGGAGCCAATTGAGGTGGTTTGGGCATCTGTTAAGGATGCCCCCTGGGTGCTTCCCTTTGGAGGTGTACCAGTCACAGACAACAGGGAGTAGACCCTGGGGCCAACCCAGGAGCCGCCGGAAGGATTATATCTCCCAGCTGGCATGGGAACGCCTCGGAATTCCCCAGGAAGCGCTGGAGGAAGTTGCACACCTGCTATGCCTGTTGTCTCCGTGACCCGGACCCGGAGAAGCGGCATGAAGATGGATGGATGGATGGATTGTCATTGAATGTATACTTTGAATGCCTTGTCTGTAACTACAGTGGCCCCTTTCCCCAACACATAATTAATGGCTTAAAGAAATCATAAATTTGTCTAATACCACAGTTATGGCTATACATGTATATGAAAATGCTCTCATGTACCTTCCCATGCTGTCTATGGGCTGATGGCAATTATTAAGGCCCGACCGATGTGTATTTCTTTTGTCACAGATATTTTTGTTTTGTTTTGTTTTTGTTTATATGGGGCAAAAAATTCTGATAACGGGTATTATCTGCTAATATTTTTATATAAATATATCTTTCATCTTTTAGCAGAAAATAAATGGAAACCACTGGATTTAGGAGAACACTGCTTTATTGAACAATGTGTGTATGATTGTAATGAATGATGATGAATAAATATTTTCAATAATAACTTAACTCAAATACAATCAGTTTGAACCATTTTAATAATTAACTCAAATAACTAACAGAAATTATTATTGTTATAAACAAGCTCTGGCACTGTCCAGTGTCCTTTATGGCATAGTATGGATGAGATTCAGACCCGTTGCTCTGGAAGCTACAAGCAAACTCCACGTGTGAGGACACGGTATATGTTTTTGACTTACTCAAGATGATGTGATTAAGGAAAATCAAAATTCAAATTTTAGGGCTAAATCCCCAGCAGGGATGAATATATTTTTATAGTAGGCCTGTCCCAGCAGCTTAGTATCGACAGACAATCTTTTAATGATTATTTAAAATTCTCCAATATTAAATGTAATCTCCTCCGAAATTAAATGTCCACAGACAAATATTGACATAATTCAAGATTTAGGTAAGCAATGGAAAGTTATAAGACCATTTGGCACTTTACTTACTTCTACTCGTAGCTTCTAAATCTGTTCAAGCGTGGTATAACCTTTTATCTGTGAAATTTCAACTGGTACCAAAATATCGGCCCATACAATCGGTATATGGGCCGATATATCGGTCGTGCCCTAGTTTCAAGCAGCGTAATAGAGTAGACAGCCCGTCCATAGAACACCTGTTTCTGTGCAAGTGCTCAACAGTGCTTCTTTTTGCCTCCTTTAACCCGCTCAGGTCTCCCTGGTGTTCCTGATCAGTGGGCTTGTCATACTGGGCTACTCCTCGTCCATCAGCGGTCAGTGCACCTACCAGGCCGTGGTGAAGGAGGTGTGCGGCCCCGCCATCGGTCAGCTCTGCGAGATCTGCTTTGTGTTCAACCTCTTCATGATCTCTGTGGCTTTTCTGGTCATCGTGGAGGACCAGCTGGAGAAATGTAAGTTTGCCTAATGTTTTTGTTTATTTATCTCCCTTTTTTTTTTCATTATGAAAAATACATTGCGGTGAACTGTATTAGTCGTTAGTCTTGGGTAAAAAGAGAAATCACAAGCCCTCATCAGCCCCTGTTTCTGTTACGGGAAACAAGTCAGAAAGTGAAACTGCCGCCGGCTCCACTGTTGTGATGGCGACAAATGAACTGTTCATGCTTGCTTTCGTTAATATATCTGTTTGGCTTAAGATCTGTCGTAGTAGTTGATTAGCTACATTTACAGTATGTGGAGCTTAATGAATTCATTTAAATTGTTGCAACATAATTTGTTTATCAATCAAAACAAAGCTATTATTGGTCTGAGGCGCAGGCTCAATTAAAAATGACTTGTAACTTCACGTGACAAACTGCAATTAAATAACTTTTTGTGTGTGTGTGTGTGTGTGTGTGTTCCATCCCTTTGGACCTTTCCTGTATGGCTCAGTGTGTTTGTCCCTGTATGAGCTGATAACTAGTCTGCCTGAGTCTGAAATGCCATATCACTGGTACACGGATCAGCGCATGGCCCTGATAGTGCTGTGCATTGTACTCATCCTTCCCCTGTCCATCCCCAAAGAGATCAGCATTCAGAAATACATCAGGTCAGTCGTGCAGGACGCAGACTTCAGTCAATACACTGACATTTGCCACAGGTTTGCTATTCACTGACTTTATTTTCTCCTAGTGTTCTAGGTACTTTGGCAGCCACCTACCTGACGGTGGCCATCATAATCAAATACCACACCATGCACCCGATACAGGTTCATATGGCCCCCATCTACAGCAGTGGGTAAGTGTGTCAGTGGAGATGTTGCATGACTCAATTCTTGCCATTTGTTCTCAATGGTTAATGGTTTTTGTGGAGTTTTGTTGTATTTAAATGTCCATTATAGTCAGGTCGACTCATACAAATCTTATATAGATTCGATAGATTTTGATATATATATCTCATGAAAACTTCATTGAATGCATTGTATGAATTGTTATGAAATGCAGACGTTAGTTCTAGATTGTCTTGCAATTTAATATCAAGTTATGAATAAGTGCTCTATTGAGAAAGACGATGGCTCAAGTCATTCAACAATACTAAGAATTGTGACTTGTGGAAATGGGGACACAGCTCTGACAGTAAAATGTCAGTGTAGAAATGGAAGTACCTCCACATTATTCTGATTGCTAGCTGCTGGCAGTTTACCAAACAGTGACGTGCATGTGTGTTGTAGCGATGGAGAGTCAGTCAGTGCATTTATAGTGTAGTTTAGCCCCAGGGGTCCGACAATAAACCAAACAATAATGCGTCTCTACATCTAGTCACTTTTTATCTACACCAAGTGCATTTTGGAGACCTTAACTACAGTTTAAAACATTATAGAAATTTGGCAACTAGGAGCATCTTATTGAGGCCTGGTTGTCTAAACTGCATGTAATTTTATGAGGATGGAGGATAAGTAGAGCCTTTACGTACTTGATGACAACTCTGGACTAGAACTCACAACCTTTACCGCTACAGGGAGGTCATGAACGTATAGGAACACTTGCGAATTGGATGTTCACACCGGGACCGTTTTTGGTGCAAAATTTTCAGTTTTTAAGAATTTGGTCCAAAAACTTAAAAGGTCAATACAACCCTAAAACGCATGTAAACTATGTAAAAAGAGGAGATGTAAAAGGGGGAATGCCTGGTCAAAGATGTATTTTTGTCTCCTATTTTCAGGCTAGAAGCGGAGAGCTCACAGACTCTCATGGTGAAGTCTTTGTGATTTTGATTGGAAAAATATATTCAGCAAGCTTTCACGTCCATGGAAATTAATGGGCTTTAATTCTAATAGGCTTTCATTGAAATCCTATTAGAGACAGTTTCTTTTTTTTTTTTTTTTTTTGTACCTCAACTGTGATCATTAACGAGCACATTTTCATATTTTTCCACAACGATGATAACCTCAATGGTCCATGATGCATTGCAGCTGACAGCCATTACAAGGTTGCAGGTTCTCTTTTCTTAAGTTATGCTAAATAAACACATTTGCTGTTCACTGGTCATTGCCTCTAAGTGACTCCTGAGCAGACGGAGGCACCGATTCAGTTTCTTGGTGCCATCATTACAAAGTTCAGAGTAGATCTAATCTTCTTGGGATCGACAGGGTACATACAGCTGGCTGGCAGTTGTACAGGATTCACATCTTGCATCATTCTGGATGAGACTGGGGTAAGGAGTGAAATATCCTCCCCTAAGCATTTTCTTTAGTGTTGACAAAAAGTTATTTTTGCTGTTCTCTCTGTCAGCTCATTCCCTACGAGCATGGACACAAAGATCCAGGCTACTTTTGACAAAGTTTCAGCTTATGGTAAAGTCAAACTGAAGCAAAGTTAGACGTTGAGCCCTGGAGGGAAGAGGTTACATCAAAGATAATGAAACCGAAATAAATCACACAGGTGCTGACATGAGAACTATACAAATGGGAACAATGGCGAGAACTGTTTAGGGTGGAGGTTGCCTTTCAAAACAGAATGTTTTCATCGAAAGCCACCCGCCCCCCTTCTCACGGAAGGTTGTCGAAGTTCTAATGTGTGGCAGTCGACAGTCCCATCCATAAGTCTTTATATCTGGGTCACGGAGGCGAACTAGATCAAACCGCTCTGTCTTCCTAGTCCCGGCTGCTTCCAGGTCTCGTGCCTCCCTTTGTATCCTGTGTGTGTCTTATGTGTGGCATGACCTCTTGTCAGGATCAGCTCCTGGGCATCCATGTTTAGCGTCATCCCAACCATCTGCTTTGGGTTCCAAGTAAGTACAGCTTTTTAATCCATCTTTTTTTTTTTCTAATGGATTTCTCTTTCCACGTGGCTAGACAAGAATTTATATTCACTAATTATTGTTATTTGTTTTTCTCGCCTTTCTGTGCTATTGTATAATTATTGTGTAAATTAATGATTAGGTGTGCACTACAATATTTTGTTTTGGATCTGATGTAGTTCTTTTTCTTTTTTTTTAACCCGTCTGCTTTAACCCATTTCGGTTATTTAAACAAGGGATTTTGAAAATATGTCATGTGTCATATCTGCAATATGCAATATATTCTATTATATGTAAATTCATAATAAATGAAGCCAAAATTGAACCTCGACAGACCCCCTCCCCCAAATGTATTTTTTATGTTGAATGCATTATTTTGTCAATAATGCTGCTTGGCTCTAGCGCCCACTGTGTTAAGTGAGCGCTAATGGAAAGGTCAGCTGGCTGGCACAGCCTGGGGGCTGCTCGGCTCTCCGCGGGGGGCAGCCTGCCTCTACATTACATATTTAATACAGGGGCAGAGCGGCGCACAACCCATGCGTTATCTTCCCCGTTGTCAAGGTAACCCCAGAAGAATGTGTTTAAGGGAAAGTGCCAAAGTATTGGTACTCGAGTGTGTACACACACACACCCTCTCTCACTGGGGCTGAGTGATTGCTGCTTATGGGGTTGAAAAGGAAGGTGAATAGATCATGTGAACACTGCGGGGGGGCAGGCTAGGGCAGCGGATGGGAAGATTGAAAAGTCAGTAATGGCAGCTGGGATCTGGTGAGGACAGATTCCACCGTGCAAGATCCACAGTTTCTCTTCTGTTTCGGCCTTGCGTCCACAGAACACATCATGGATTTGGTTTTGTTTTTTGTACTTGTACTAGCTTCAGATGAGGATTCAGACTTTTTATCGTTTTGTATTGCTTTTGTTAATCTGAAGTCTTCATCTCACACCTTGTCTTTGTTTGTTCCAGTGTCACGAGGCGTCCATCGCCATCTACAGCAGCATGGAGAACCAGAGGCTGTCGCACTGGGTCTTCATCTCTGTGGTGTCCATGTTCTTCTGTCTCGTGATCTACTCCCTCACTGGTTAGAACGTCCTCCACCCACTCTGCTCTCTTTCCTTCATATCGAACATATTGTACTCTGCGATTTTCATTTTTGATAAGCGTTGCAATAACTGTAGTAACCATAACTGTATCAATCTGTAGACTCGACAACATCAGAAGAAATGGAAAATATTTGAATTCTAGAGCCAATCATTACCAAAGCAATTACATGTTTGAGCTTGTACGCTGGACCGTTAGATTAAGGTCTGTCATCCCATTTCTGGTCATTATTTGGGCTGAAATGCATCAACCAACAAGCGCTTGGAGTTGATTTTGTCTTGTTAAATCATTATTTAGGACGTTTTGCTTCTACATGTTATTTACAAATGGCTCAAAAGGAGAGTGTTGTCCGGGACATGCAGGGCCAAAAACAAAACGTAATTGCGTATCTTTTGAATAAACTCAATATATTCTCTGACTTGAGTCTTGCTTCAGTCATCCTCCTCCACTATTTCTACCTGGACTGAAAGTTTTCAATTATCTCTAAAGTAGCGATACTGGTCCTTAATTTAGGATTTCCGGGACTCTGCGAACCTTGGTATATGAGCTGGAGTTCTGTCCATCGCAGGGGTGTACGGCTACTTGACGTTCGGCAAGGGGGTGAAGGCGGACGTTCTGATGTCCTACACCGGAGACGACATCTTGATGCTCATCGCCAGGCTGCTGTTTGGCATCTCCATCATCACCATCTATCCCATAATACTACTGCTGGGCAGGTAGGAGCACCAATTAGTTTAATGGTTCTGACGTCATTCTTGTTTGTTTTCGAGTATTACTGTCGTCTTTACAAATGAGGTTACTAACAAATTGTAAATTACAGTTATGTTTTAGACGTTGGCATTGGGACTTGTGTGTGTGTATATTTGTATTTTTATTCCTCCCTAAATTTTAATCAAAGTCAGACTTCTTGCTGACATGTGTAAATTAGCTTTTCCTGCACTGAAGGTGAGATTCCGCTCGTGCAGGTCAGTTATTCAAGACCCGCTGCTCAGCTGGCGCCGTCGCAGCGCCGCCCTGGTGACGGAGTCGTTTGAGTGCCGCAGCCGCTGCCTTCTGACGGTGCTGTGGATTGTCGTGACGCTCGTCATCGCCATGTTTGTTCCCGACATCGGCAAGGTCATCAGCGTCATCGGAGGGATCAGCGCCTTCTTCATCTTCATCTTCCCGGGTGAGGGGCGAATCACGCACTCTCTTTCCGCTGCTTTGGTACCTCTAAATGCCCCTGAAAGTTGCTGCTTCTTTCCAAACAGGGCTTTGTCTGATATTCGCCATGCAGTCTGAGCCGGTATCCTGCAAGATCAGGTGAGACGTCCGCCTTTAAAACACTTTTCTATCCAGAGACATTGTTTTAACGAAGGCTTGCCACAGACGCAGAGAAATTTTTAGGTGTAAAGATGGCATTGAGGACGGAAGCACTTTGTTCGCCTTCATTTTTAGAAGCATTCCTTTTACTCATTAGCTCCTATAAATACGAAGAGATTTTTCAAACCTTGATTTTCAAACACCGTCTTCACGCCGCTGTCTCCTTGCTCCAGAGTCGTCCTCACCTCCTGGGGCGTGGTCACCTTGCTCTGCGGAGCTTTCATCTTCGGCCAGAGCACCACCATCGCCGTGATGCAGATCCTTGGCAAGGTCTGACCTCCCGGTCGCCGCTGGGGTTCTACCAGCTGCTAGAGACTATGTTTGCGACTAACTTTTGCTATTCCCTGCCCCCACCCCCCGGGGCCAAGGACCTGCAGTTTCTAAGGACAGTCTGTTTTCACTGGAACCTGCGCCTATGGCGACCATGGACTTAACACTGACATTTCAAGAGGCCCCCAAACGTCGAGCTATGGCAAACCTGTCACCAGAGATTAAAGGTGTAAAAAGCTCTGCCGCATTCAACTTTGATCCATGTTTCACAGTTTAAAGCTGACTAACCCGTGACCTGCCCTTTGTGGTGCCAAATGGAGTCCTGCTAAGATCCGCTTGGGTTTTTGTTTTTTTCCTCTTTTAATAGGTTTGACGTTTGGTTGGGACAAGCACCATTTTCAGAGAAGAGGTTCACTCCGTACTCCTCTTCTCACCTTCTGCATTAGGGCCTTGTAACAAGACAAATCCATACCCTGTCTCTACTAGACGCTATCAGGGATTTGGAAGATGAAAGGTACTGATACACACTGTGGGTTATTTAAGGTTGATAGGCAGGGCCTTTGTAAAATGGGTTTCTATGGCATTGACATTGTTTCTTATTGTCAAAGTTCAAATTCAGCAGATATTTGGTCGGCCAGGGTCTCTTCATGTTGTCACGGTTATTCATTTTCTTATTTTTTATTTGCTGCATAGTACCACTGTTTTGGGAACCTGAATGGGATGTTTTCTATTCACAAAACCTGCTAGTATCTACTGGGATACAAGCCATACTACACTGAGCCCAGTGGCTGCCCCTTGAACTTGATTAAGCTATTTTGATGGTTATGTACATTGTATGGGATTCTGTAAATAATAAAGCCATTTTGTGTTAAAAAATAATAATAAATCAAGTCTAAATGTAATTTTGAACTTGGCATTCACAACTGTTGAGTAAATGGGGGTACTAATCTTAAAAGCTATTTAACTCTGAATGGTCTAATCTATGAATGTTTTGTATTAGAAGTTTTATTCATTTAGCTTTTTTTTCTTTTAATGGTAACTTCATGTGGACCCTCTGAGGTGTACATGCTAAATATTTTACAGGAGGCAAAGGCTCGTTTTAGTTCGGGATACAATGTATAGTGAGTAACAATGACTAAATAGCTTCTGGTTAAGCTGCTGAGAAAGTGCCAAACTGCCTCCTAAGCACCGCTTGTTTGGATATGTTTATTTTGAGTGTAAAACAGATGTGAGCAGAGGACACTGTGGATGAGGTCTACAGTTTGACATGAAACATGTGAGTTTTAGATTCATACTTTTATTGAATTGCATCACTCTACATCATCTAGAATTTCAACAAGGTATTTTTAAAGACCAAATATATTAGTTGCATCCCTGCAATAAGTCTCTACACTCAAGGAGAGAAAGCGAGTATTTTTCTTTTTTTTTTACTTAAACATATACATAAGAATTATAGTATTTCATTAAACATTTCCATAAAAGTGAATGTTATTTCTTTTATGCCATTTCTCCAGTCATATATATATTTCATATAATTTGTCGTTTTGCCTCCTTAATAGCAATACTAGAAAAGAAACGAGAAAATTAGGTTAGAAATGCACAATACCCATTGAAGAGTAGAATGGCCTAATTCTACAGCAAAGAAGTTACTGGACATTCAGTTGACATGCACTCAGGTGAAGGATAGAAAATAATACAGCCATAGAAGGAAAGAGTTAGAGCCACGGCATTGCTTGCTTTGGCAAATTCCTGATTGGCGAGATGTCACGTCCTTAAAGTTTAAACCCGGTGATGCGTTGTTGTGTGGGGCGGTGCGCCACAATGTGCCATCCGCTCCAAATGCAATGGCTGTGTACCAAAATCCATGAAAGTTAGTGCCACCACCAGGTTTTAGTGCAGAAGTTAGACCGCAGGTACCCAATCTCACATTGGTACCGTGTAGATTACAGCGGTGCAATTACCCAGAATGCACTGGCCGAGGTGGATCTCGGCCTTAATGAAAGTTGTGATTTAACGGTGATGAAGCATCTCGGCCGTCGCGGTAGCAGTAACTTGCAGGAATTGGAACACAGCCCGTATGTATGTACTCCACTTCCCTGGATCGTCCATGTTGCCAGGTAACGCCGGCATCCCTACATTTGAATGGGAAGCGGGGGTCCGTTTCGATGGCACAACTCTTTCATTGTATGACAAAGCACAGGTTGCACTGAGGAGTGGGAGGATAGAAAAAAGAACAGGTTGCACAGTCTCAGGAATGTATCAACAGGAAACGGCATTGGCATCATTGACAGTTCACTTACAATCTACCTCATATACGAAACCCAACAAGCTGGGCAAGACACGCAGAATAATAATAATTAAAGAAAAAGATGAATAAAAAGTAACCTTTCTTTAGAGATTGTGGGATGCATTCAGCTGGGCACGTTCGTCCTGTGAATCTATGGCTATCGATACGGTGAACTTAAATGCAAGCAATATGGCTTTGTGTTTCTATGCAACCTAGATAAGAGATGATTAATTTGAAGTGGCACAGGTGTTAAGATACTATTAAAACGTTCAAACCGCCCTGTGCTTGATAACGCAAATGCCAATAAACGCCCGCTCTCTGCGATTTCAGAAAGCAATGATCATAGCATCGCAGCATGCTTTCAATGGGCCTATAATTAAAATCGGCCATTGTCGATCTGTTATATTTCATAACATATTTGTACAATTCAAATTTTCGCGCACGCAGTGCCCCCCTCAACGCAGCCCTGCAATCTAAAGGAAGGTGGTAGTAATCGATCGGTATTTGCCTATTGGGATGGCTGGAACGCTTTAGTTATCCTGGGCTTCATATGCTGTACTTTATAGGTTGACTGGCTAGGTGTCCTTCATGGGTGAGATAGAGAGGACGACGATGTTCAAGGCAGATGAGCCCTTTCAAAAGTTTTGCAGGGATATTTAGATGGAGTGACTCATAAACAATAAAATCTTTAACAAGAAAACGTTTTTTTTTTACATGGAATTACTACTCATTTCAAATATTCCTAAATAGACTTTTCATACTCATACTCAATAAGCTATCTATCTTTAAGTCACAATAGTTATTCCTTTATACATTGTGCTTTCAGAGTAAGTATCCGATTGTGGTTTATGTCGATGGTCTCAGGGCGGGTAGTGTGTTGGTTATTTGGGTGTGTGTGTGTGCGGGGGGGATTCAGGTCCGGATTGTTGAACATGGAGTCCGAAGTGGACCTGTGCAAAGAGTCTTGGATTTTCATGCCGCGGTGGCCGGGGCTAGGTTTTTTTTTTTTAAGTGTTTGGAGCAAGACAATATTATGGACCAAATCCTTCTAGGAAGTGAATCAGATGTGGGTGAAAATATTTTGTACCAGATTTATAACAATTTTAACGTACGAGTCAAGGAATAGTCTTTACAGTGACGTAAAGACAGTTTTTCTACATTGTGCGGTCGTTATTCTCTACTCTTGGTTCAATTTCTGACTACTGTGATCATCTTGCTGTAGGTGCACTCAATGCCATCATTGATATATTTTGGAGATGTTGAGTATGTACTAAGAGTAATGTGAAGTTCAGTGGTGTGCACAGACCCTCGAAGGGATGGAGGTGAAAAATGAGCAAAGCAAACCTTCTGTACACGCACCAATGTGGGGCCTAAACGGGGTTGGGCGAAGAGGGGTGCCAATGTATTAACCAACCTATAAGGGTTAGACTACTTGCTTTTTGCCCCAAGCCCATTGTGACCTTTTGGAGATAATGAAGCATGCCTTTGGGATGCTCCTTCTTGAGTCTCATGTGCTACTCGGCTGCCCGCATGGTGGAAAAACAACATGCTGCTTTTGTGTCCCAATGTCACACCAGAGTGCACTTGGTGTGACATTGGGGCATGAATGAAGCGCACCAGAGGTGTCATGTGATGTACCAATGGAGGGTGCTTGAGTACCTCAAGTGCCCTCCGGTTTAATATTGGGACAGGGAAAGGGGTCCCATTAGCTTGTGGGCCTACCCTTGGTTTAATAAAGTTTTAAAGAAAGGAGCACTTCGGCACTCTTAGCAAAAAGGACGATGTCGATTAACGGTTACACGAGTACCAATATATGCAATGGAACCTAAGAGTGGTTCTGTCATGTTCCAACAGGTGGACTTTAAAAGACACTTGTTGGGCTCTACCGTGGCCAGTGGGAAAAGTCCATTCCATCAAACGGGGGGAGTCACCTTGAGTGAAAGCCCCTTAAAACCTGACAATTCACCGTGTTTGGATGACAATTTAAGGCTTTTTACGTTAATGTAGTTTGGATTGGAGTCTCTGCCTGAAGTTTCTTATTCAGGATCACAAGGATTTGTAACCTATTTTGATTCAAAACAAAGTTAAGTCGGTAGCCGCAGTGTCGAAGGCACCGCCACTCCATTTTGAGGAAAATTAGCACTGTTGCACTGAAAGACGCCAATAATACAAATATAATCATATCGGAACAATATTTCTCATATGCAAAATCTCCACTAGACTTAACAGCTAATATAGGCTACCCATTGCCAATTCTGACTTAAAATACACAAAAAGGCAAAAATCTTTATACTGAATACTAAGATCTCTAAGTACTCTATCCGTCTGTTTCAAGGTGCAGCCGACTACTTTTGTCCTTAAATCTGAAATGATCATGTGACCGGAAGGCAAATCCATTCATCTCACCTCCTAAATGACCACAATGTTCTCCAAGGAAAATACCCCCAAACTCTAACCGCTGTGCATGAAATGAAAGCTACATGAAAATCAAATCTACTAGGAATAGAATTCCCATCTTAATGCTACTGCTACATCTCAACTGAAATAGTCTGTAGTGCCCTCGCAGTCTGACGTGAAGAATGCGTCGTGCCGAAACAAACACAATATCTGGAATATGGAAAGCGGTCAAAGGCGCCTTTTGCTTGCGATGCATTTCTTCCACCCATATGTGTTCAGTTAGGGGCGACGCATTTAGAAACTCCATTCACGTGAGACTTCATGCGAAATGAGCATCTACCATTAAAACAACGGCTACACTACATAAAAACTCAACCCTGTGATCCTTGCTACATGAAAGTCTGACCAGCCCACGAAAAGCAACCCAGCTTGCCAGCTACCACGTGAGATCCAGATGCGAGGTCATCTCACTTCGAAACAATACGCTGCACAAAATACACTCCGGGTGACGCCGCTCATTTGCCC
>OMKR01050181.1:15955-28333 GCA_900302355.1 Cyttopsis rosea | reverse complement strand
TTTGTTTTCTTTATTTCCAGATCAATAGACAATCTATTGATTTGTTCTTGTGTGAGCTCATATAAGACTGTCGATGCTATTTTTGTACAACTGAGGAGGGTCTTCTACATCTGAATTGCTGGAAAAAGAGGAAAAAAACAACAACAAAATAAGTTTAACAGTTCATGACAATTTTGAGTGCCTATTTTTAAAATTCAGTCTCACATAACATGAACATAAAAAGAGAAAATTTTATATTCCGTTTGAATAAAAAGTTAAACAGTTGCCTAACTCACCTGTTCAGAGAGAACTTCCTCCCTTTCTGCTTCCTCAGTCGTTTGAGAAGCCATGCAGCCACAGACAGACCGGACAGCGACACACCCCCTGCTGAGGCTAAACCCATTGCGGTTGGACTCAGTAAGGGTTCAGGGACAGCTGTGGAAACACAAATGAATACATTAGACATCTCCAACTGGATATTTGACGGTAGGAGGTTCACTTGAACGTTCTGCACTGTTTCCTTTCTGTACCTTGGCAGATTGGGGTCTCTCCTGTCCAGTTGCCATGTCCTCCGCAGGTGACGACATCAGGTCCGTGTAATGTGAAGCCCTGGCCACATGCGAAGGAGCACTGGGAGCTGTACAGCAACTCAGAGTCGGAACAGTTTATGCCGCCATGAAGAGGAGCCACGAGCAAAGGGCATTGGACTGCTGTAGCACAAGAGAGAAGGGATGCATGTGTTTAACATGGAGGGATCTTTAAAAAGTTGGACAACAAAACAGTGCTATCTCATCAATGAAGACCAAATCAGTGCATCAGCGTACCTGTGCAGGTTGGGGGAGCAGAGGTCCATTGGCCCGACTGTGTGCACTCCATGCTGAGCGCTCCTTGGGGTTCATGGCCCTCACTGCAACTGAAGGTACAGGCGGAGCCAGGATGATAGGGGCCATCGGATGAGGTCGAAGAAGGGGGCCCACATCTGACCTGGCCCCACTTCGGAGCCGCAGGGGAAGGGCATTGCAGTGCTGAAGGGAAAATGTAATGTTGGAGGTGTCATTACACAACACACAGATCAAACACACCCCTACGCTAGACTATAATTCAAGATATCCAAGACACATACTGTTAAAAAGATTTATTGCACATTTTACCTTTGCAAGTAGGTGTGTTTGCGTTCCAGGTTCCCTCCTCAGAACACTGAATAACCGGCGCCCCCTGGAGTTCAAAACCTGCATCGCAGCTGAAACTGCAGGTAGACTCCGGCCTTAGTTTGTCAAAGGATCTGCTGCAGTGTATCAGCAGGTGAGCTTCATCTTTGGGCTTTGAGCAGCTGATAGCTAAAGAATCAAGGGACAGAGACAAAAATATTAAGAAAGGAATCGTGTATTTGGGGTGTGTAGGAAAAAAAGGAGTTGATATCGATTAGGATCATATCCAGATCATGTTATGCATCAGAAAAGCATCCTCACCTTCGCAATGAGGCATCTTTTCACTCCACTCTGCCGTTGATGTGCATGTCACTGTGCTTGACCCCAGCAGACGGTGGCCCTTGGCACAGTTAAAGCTGCAGCTGCTGCCGAAGCTGAACCTAACATCCTCGTCCTCCCCGCAGTTGACAGTCCCATTGTCTAGTTGCTGGACATCTGGGCATTGGACAGCTGCAAAACAGAAGCGTGACAGAGGGTTTCAACAGTCAGCCTGTCAATAGATGCAAATCCTATTGCTAAAAACAGTCAGAATTGCAAGCTGATTTACAGATAAGTGTTATCCCTACCAGTACAGGTTGGCTGTGAGTCGTTCCAGAGTCCGGAAGCGCCACACTGGAGGTGGTTAGACTGGGAACCATCCAACACATAGCCCTCCTCACAGGAGAACACACAGCTGGACTGGTAGGAAGAAGAGCCCAGTGGGTTGGAACACTCAATGGATCCTTTTTCCGGTCTAGACAGCTCTTTACACTGAACCACTATAAAAGAAACAACATTGTGTCAGTGTGATAAGACAAAAGGATTGAAAAGCATTTGTATTAGTGGTGGTCCTGACTCACGTTCGCATGAAGGAGGTTGCTCTGACCAGTTCCCAGAGGCGGTGCATCTCATCGGGTTAGACGTACTCAGCTGGTATCCATCTTCGCAGGTGTACTGGCACACTGAGTCATAAGTGTGACTGCCGTACTTATGGGAGCAATTCACACTCGCTTTTTCAGGGACTATCACCTTGTCTTGTTTGCACCGAACAACTATAACCCCAAAAAAAAAAAGACGAATAATTAGATTTGAAAGCACTGGGGGCTGTGATAGTGACATAAAATAAGTGCACCACTGTGTTCTCTTACCGTGCTCACACCTATCTCCATAGAAGCCGTCGAAGCATTCGCAGCGGTGACTGTCAATGGTCTCTACACATTCCCCATGGATACATGAATCATTCCTACAGGCAGCTGTGAGGAAAAAATGTACATTTCACATTTCAATTACATTAGTTCCAGTAATATTATATAAAAATCACTATTGTTGAGTAGCAGATTATAGTTAATGGACATTGTCATCCTTCTAAACAAGCATTGCTCACCTGTGTAGCACAGAGCTGTCTTCATCTTTTCACACCTCTCATCATTCCATTTGCCAGCCTCATTCTGCCTCTTGATGTACATCTCCACGCAGTCCTCATTCTTTCTTTTCATTGCTCTGATATTTGTGTTTTTGCCGTTGTTTGGTTCATTCTCAGCCCAGTTGGTGGCTATGGCTGTCAGAGTCTTGTTTGTCCCCACCCACGTCCAGACCTCGTTGATCTTGCGGATCCCTATCCAATAGTATGAGGTCTGTCTGGGCAGCCAGTCGTTGAGATGACTGATCTCCTCCTGGTTCTGGATTGCCACCATGTCTGTGTAGTGCTCCTGGCACCAGGCCCTGGCTGTTTGCCAGTTCATGGTCGTGTTGGAGTAGAAGTAGGACCAGCTTTCTACACCGGTCCACGTGTGCAACACTGAGGAAAAAAGGATAAAAATTATTATAAAAAATAGGAAACTACTAATCTTCAATTAGACTTTAAAAATTTAAACATCTGCAAAAAACACTTAAGAGAGCAACTTATTGTTGGCATTCAGGTTCTAAAGTTATACTTAAATAATACGTACTTAAATAAAAACAGATGATGCATGAGGTAGAGATCTTGGATCCACCGACTTGACTTAATCCAAAGAAAAACGCCTGAGAACAAAAAAGAAATGTTATTAAGGCGAGCAACTTGCAAGGAATAATTACAATATGTAAAAAAAAGATCAGTTACAAATTAATCACAATTTAATTCTTAATGTCACCATTACATAAAATTTAAAAGGCTTCACACTCACCATTATCAGTATATACGTAAAAGCTTGCGGTTTGCTCCTATAATATAATATATCGTCTTGACTCCTGACTCCTCACTGAGGATGAGATGACTGTTCTGTTCTGCTGCTGTGTGTTTATATACACTCCGCTGGCCCAGTCCACCTTTCCGGGAACCATCAAATTGGCTGGACTTTTTCAGTGGAAATTCCACCTCCATCCCCTTCCTCCTTCTCACTTTTATTTTTATCTTTTTACAGTTCCTTGCACTTAGGGGAGGAAAGCCCATGTAAGGAGAATTCCCTGTTGTAATAATAATAATAATAATAATATTAATAATAATAATAATAATAATAATAATAATATTAATAATTGCCTATATAAAAAAAATGTTATTTCATGTGTGTCATTTCGTTTTTTCAAACTTTTAAGATTTTGTAATTTTGTAAGATTTTGAGACATTGTAATTACAATAATAATAATTCATAATAAAGAGACTTTTACATAAGAAATAGCACTAGAAACAGGCCAGACGAATATATGCACTTCCAGATGGATCGAGGTGTGATAACCTACAGTCCATGTGGGAGTTAAGGACATGGAATGTGAATAGGCAGGAAATTGTCATTATAGGGAATGCGAAAACATGTAAGCGAAAAGGAGAGAGAGGAAACAAAGATTCTGTGCCAGGGATATTCCCACTAGCGCCAGTATGTTATTTGCATATATCTTTTCAAAATAAAATAATGCTCCTGAGCCTCATCTATAATCCACGGAAAAATAAATAGATATCCAACACATTTGTATGCAACACAACATTTTATTACGATGTAACCGGTTAATTAATTCAGTTGCAATTATTTACTTATGAATTAGTAATGGAACCACATTATCAGAATTACGTCAAAACAATGACTAATAGTGACTTATTTGTTTATTAATGTAGAACCTCTCAAATTCATGAGTCAAACATTTGTTTATGCATTAATTACTTATAATTTGAGTGTCCTTATTATAAAGCGTGTGCACATTGCACCAACCGACAGAAGCTATGCTCCATCGCAAAGGCTTATGCTCTATCATCTATGCTTTCTAAAAACCTAACCCTCAAACGTAGGGTCATCTCATTTGAAAGTATGCGCTCAGCAAAATAAGAAAAATAAACATTTGCTTCAAATGACAGCAAACACTCTGTCTCTGTGTTTTTATGGAGGTCTGTGGAGGCACTAGAAAGGAAGGTGTGATCGAAAAAGTGAGACGCGGATGTTAAGGCGCCTGTCGGGTTCTGTCCGTCTTCACTAGTGATGATTCATATCCTTCCTGCATGACAGGAAGGTGTGGACAGCAGTGCAAGAGGCTGATAATCATTGCACTGGTGGTTTTACACAAAGGGCGCCAAGAAAGAGTGCATGCTCCAATGGGCTTTGACAAGAATGCCCTTTATAGATTCTGCTGCGATTATTAAATGATGAGCAATGACAGATCTCACCTTTCCACGATGAATGCCTAAATTACAAATAAAATAATAATAAACAAACATAATAATCATATAATCATGTTATCTTATCATGTTTCAATACATTCTCTGCTGTTGCTCTAGAAGTGACTTTGACCTTGGATCTAGTTTTAATGAGGGATTGTCAATGTCATTGACAACAAGGCTAGAGAATCAAGTTTCATGTTTATTTGTTAACAATGACAAAATGACGGAGCAAAAATGTATTTTGACCAATGATGAGCCTTTTCACATAATTTGTCTTTTGTCTGACATATCTGTTCTAAAGGTACAGAAGTGTGACGCATTCACTTGAGAAAAAGATTACTTTGTTTTTCTGAATTAACGAGATAATTTTTCTTGAAAACAAAAGTCTGCTCTGTTTTTCTGAATTAACGAGATAAGTTTTCTTGAAAACAAAAGTCTGCTCTGTTTTTCTGAATTAACGAGATAAGTTTTCTTGAAAACAAAAGTCTGCTCTGTTTTTCTGAATTAACGAGATAAGTTTTCTTGAAAACAAAAGTCTGCTCTGTTTTTCTGAATTAACGAGATAAGTTTTCTTGAAAACAAAATTCTGCTCTGTTTTTCAGATTTAACGAGATAAATTTTCTTGAAAACAAAATTCTGCTCTGTTTTTCCGAATTAACGAGATATCTAGCCTGGTGGCGACCAACAATGGAAGCAGCACAAGCATAATAAGACAAATACATTGAATGACGCTTCCTTGAGAAAAGTGCGAGCTCAATAAAAAAGTATAAAATTGAGGTTTTTTGTATGCTTTTTCACTTTAAAGACGTTGAAATACCCTGTCTCTTTAAACTGTCGGATCGCCAAAATACAGCACAGGAGACCACGCCCCCACACGGCACCACGTGGTCTGTAAACGGAGCAGCGGCGATGGCTGACGCTCTGGCTCAGGTACCCGTGGTAGAGATCGACCCAGACGGCACATTTAAGTATATACTCATCAGGCTAAAAGTTAAAGATGGAGAGACGCATAAAGATGTTGTACGGGGCACACAAAGCGCAGAGTATCACAGTAAGTTGGCTGCAAACTGCGTTGCTCCGAGCTGGAGCACAGCGCTGGCTCTGTGCTGCCTGCATGTGTTGTGTCGCTCAGCCGCGTCCTGTCTGAGGCCAGATTCTATTCACGTTGCCGGTGTCTGCCAAAAAGTGATCGCAGCATCTACCTTGTCACTGAAAGGTTATTTATGGCTCAAAATGACTTGGGTTTTATTTATGATGGTTATATTTTATGCAATTATAGCCCACCCGGTCCTTTTACCAGTTGAAATACCTTTTTAAAGGCCAATACAACCCATAAAATGCAGTTTTGCACTTGCCAAAAAGTGATCGCAGCTCCTACCTTGTGACTGGAAGGTTGTTTCTGCCTCAAAATGTCTTGATTTCACTCTTGATGGTTCTATTTTACAGATTATAGCCCACCCAGCGGACGGCAATCAGTCTTTGGAGGACGATCACTTTTTGGCATGACACCACCGCTTTAGGGGCCTGACAGATAAGACTAAGAGAGAAGGATTTATTGATCACACATTTTACCACACACATGCGGAGGGTGACACACACACACACACACACACACACACACACATGCAGGAGTGGCGAACGATGAGATATAGTCTCTGCTTTTATCCCATCCTGGCCGTCCTTCCTCCAGGGGCATCCAGGAGCAGTGGGCAGCCACTAAAAAAATAAATAAAGAAATAATAAAGAAAAAGAAAAAAACACCTTCATTCTTCAAATGATCTTCATCAAGTTACAGAAAAGCATACATTTCTAGATAATATTCACTCAGGTTTCATATGTTCACTGCCTCTGCATAGTCATGGTTGTTGGTAGTCATTACTTGGTTTGTATTGCAGTTCATTCTAACCTTACCCTTCAATTGTTTTCAAAGGACCCGTCTGCATTAATATGCGAGCCACATTTGGCCCACGGGCCGCCACTTGAATGTGGAAACTTAGAAGCATCACAATCATTCAAATTTTTTTGCAGTACCTTCTAATTTGACACCGTACAGGGTTTTAATAAATATAGCAGTTGACGACTTACTGTATTTAAATATAAAGAGAAACCAGGTTTATTAGGCTGGACACCCAGGCAATAATAATCCATGGGCTTCTCTGTATATCAAATAACTCAACTAAAAAATTTGCCAATTTGTTGGTTATTATGGACTTCCACAAGGCTATCTAACTGCACTTATCTCTCATTTTAGATCATATATTTGAGAAAGTAAGTCCAGCCATGGAAGCCTTGGGACTGGAGTGTAAATGTCTTGGTGGTGGGAAGATCGAACACAACAGCCAAGAGAAGAAGCTCAGGGTGTTCGGAGAGTCAACCGTAAGTCATTTTAACTGCGCGAGAGAGACCTTGAGTGGATGTTAAAAATGTTTTGCACGTGTACTGTATTATAATATACACATATTTTACTTTTGAAAATGATTTTTAATTACATTTGTCGCCTGTTTTTAGGCTTTCGGCAAAGCTGACCACTCTGTGTCTGCAGAGAAGCTGAAGAGCGCCTTCGGTGACTATGACATCACCTGGTCTGACGACAAGAAATAGTTGAAAGTGGCCAAATTCATCTCATGCTGAATGTTTAACCACTTATTTATGAGAAATGGCTGATAAGGATTGATTGTTAATTTAATTTACCTTTAATTCTGATCAAACCCTGTAATAGCATGCACTCAGTAAATAAAATAATTTGGATTTATTTTTGCAACTGTGAGTCTCATAATAATACCCTATTCCTGTGCAAGACTATACCCCAAAGAACCTTTCTGTATCATTCTTCATACTTTTTTAGTGAAGGTTGGCAAACAAAGAATTAAAAAAATGTCAAATTCTCTTAGAATTGTCAGCAAATATGAGTACTAGAAAAAAAATATTGAGAAAAAGAAAATGATTTAATTGCATCACTTACATATTGTAAATTAACTGAAAACAACATAAAATAACCACAGAAAAGTTAGTTATAAATTCTGCAGCATGAGTCGAGGAAAAGATTGTGTTGTGTTTTTGAAAAGGAGAGAAAAACTCCCAAAACATAATCTTCTACCAATAACAGTACATTATACTTATTATTTAGGCAACACATTTTGGAAGTATAATCTGGTGTGGTCACAGAATTGGCTAAGGGCCAAGCAGAAAATCCACACAGGAAAGGCTGCGTGAGTTGGAATGAAAAAGACATTTCCTGCTGCCTGCAGGGAAAGTCACTGTTTTTAAAGAAACCAAAATAGGTAACAGACTTCTCCTGACTTCCATGGTAATGGGACGTGTACAGAAAGTTAACTGGAAAGACATGAATTTAAAAAAATGTAATTGAGAGGGTTCCAGATAGTAGGGATCTGGACAGGCTACTACTTTCAATGCCATTCCTGTCTTTTTTTTTTTCCCCTGAAAATAAACAAATGAATTATTGCATTAATGGCTAAACTTTTACTAGAAACCAGGGCTCTAATCTCAGCAAATCACCAAGGGTTATTATTATACTTATAAGTCAATATGTTTTTCCCTGATAAAGACCTTTTGTGATCACAATGAAATAGAACTTGCTTTCTTGAGATCATGAGATGGTTAAAGAGATGCAGTATCAGACAGCAAACATCCTTGGAGGTCAATTATAAATGTACTGTCCATTAATAATGGCGTGGGTGGTGCAGTATGCTGCACAAGTCAGTCATTGATCAAAATAAAAGTGAATTCAACCCAAGATTGCAGCTTTAAAGGTATCTGTTACTTTACCATTGTTTTCAGAGGAAATTATTCACATGGTTTCTGTTGAAAGGCTAAAGCTCTCCAAACATGGAAAAGACACCCCCGAAACCTAACCTTCAACCCCATCAGCAACCATACAAAGTACGGATTCTGGCTCAACCCTCAAAGGTACTGAAACATACATGGTCAAAAAAAAAAAAGGCACTTTCCCTTCGGTTTCCGCCCCGAATATGTTGCCAGTTTCCTGCACACTGATAACCTTTCTATTATTTGGGAAATGGAGGTCAGCATTGTAGAAGAGCGTAAACAATGGAAGCCATACGCTTATTGGAAATCTTAACTTTCTAAAAAAAACTTCACTTTTAAATGTTGAAAATGTATTAAATATGTAAAAGCATTTTGCATATTTATTAAATGCTTTGTTACATTTTGTAAGAGCATTTTCACAGGTTTGATAAATATACGGAAATTGTTAAGACATTTATGTATTCAATTTAGGTATAATAGATTTAATTTTATTATAATATAATATAATGATAATTATAATATTATTTCATAATATTTTATCTTTAAGTAAAGTCATAAATATGACATATTTAATGAGTTTTGTTCCTAAATAATGAAATTCAGATGAAATTATGATGTCATGTTTGGTGCCAGTGTGGTAAGGAAAATTGTCCTCTCAATTTTAATAATTTTTTCTTTAATATTCATTACCTGATGGTAGCATTTAAGACTTCTTGAGAAAGACTGCCGTCTTAGAGTAAATAGTACTTGCATCTCGTAATTAACTCCCAACTCTCCTAAACAAGAAGTTAGTCACTTCCTATTCCAACAGCCACAAACACCTAAGCCTGCCGGGAAGAGAGCTTCGAGATCTTATCATCAAAACAATAGCTTCCAGTGCACTGGCTACATTATGTCTACGTCCATTCATGCGGAGGGATTTACCTCACTTTAGATTTAGATCTAATTGCAATGTCACATGTTTCCGATAATGCCGTGTAAGGTTTTTTTGGTCAGAATTTATGTGGAATAGGGTATTATGAATGTTTGAATTGCATGCCTTTTTTCTCTCCTTTGTGACTCGTGTTTAAATGTTTGCATCGCCGTCTCAAATTCCTTTGGCTTGTTCAAGGAATTCTTCAAATCTTCAAAATGCACTTTAAATATAGTTTATTATTGTTCAATTGTTATAATCTACAAACTGTGTTTTCTGGGAATCTGTGCCAAAATCAACAGCTTTATTAGGATTTCCTGCTGCTGTCCTACATTCGGATTATTGTCCAACTTTTGGTACATTTAATGGCATATTAATAAATTAATTGAGTCATTTATAAGTCATTTATTTATTTATGTATTGATTTTTAATTTTGGCAGCTTCCATCTTTCCGTTCCGTTCCTTCCTTCCGTGTTAAAGCAGAATTATGTAACTTTTGAATGAAAGAGGTGCCATTCTCCATATTACAAGTCAGTGTAGCATCAAAATGATTTTGAAGCTGTTATTTTAAGGTAAAAAAAAAGTTACATAATGTGGCTTTAAGAACATAAGCTAAAACACTTGATGACAATATGCCACGAACTGCCATCAGATTCATAAGACACGATAAAATATGATATTTATTCCCCAGGGGGAACTTCGGACAGTAGATCAGTGGGGAACATGAAGTAAGTACAGAATAAGACGACATGTGGTCTTGCTGTACTTACTTCATGTTCCCCACGGATCATACATTAAATGAAATAAAAAGAAAGATATATTCATACAAAATAAAAATAAGTAATAAACAGCTTAAGAAAGACACAGTGTGATTTTCAATGAAATCCAAAACAGAATAGAAATATAAAAAAATAATAATGTGCAAAGTAGCATATAAATAGCCTATGTATAATAACAGTGCCAGCAGTGTATTTATTATAGCCGTGTAATAAATATTATAAAATAACATAACATAACGTAGAAAATGTGATGGCTATAAAATTATTATTATTATTTGAATTAAGTCAAGACCGAGCCCAGACACGAGCACCACAACACAACACAACACGACACGACACGACGCGACACAACACAATACAATTGGTTAAATCCTCAGTTCCTGTAACCCCTTCAACCAATCAGAGAACAGTCCGATGAGCGCGTTTGGCCAACGTCATATCCGGGTTGAGCAGGCGCGCGTTCTTACAACTGGTTGACAAAGTTCGCCACAACAATATCACGGTACCTTCTCAATATTTCTGTTTCCATGGTTTTCACGCCGTGTTACATGGGAACGAAACGGTACAATTTCAGGGGAATTAAAGACACATTCATGGCAGGTCGCAGTGTGGTAAGTTTTAGTCGCTGGACGAGAACGTCAGGTAGTATGGGCGATGTATGAGCAACTAGCTAACGCATAATAACATCAGTTGTCAGCTGAACCTGAACATAGGTGCTGTCTGAGCTCATATACCACTTACTCCTTGGTTTATTTACATACAAAGTAAAGGATACAGATTGAATTTCCTTTTTTGTCTGTGAATTGTTGAAACTGGTTTATAATAATAATAATAATCATCATCATCATAATCATCATAATAATAATAATAATAATAATAATAATAATGGATTACATTTCTAGCGCTTTATCTAGATTCCCAAAGCGCTTCACAGTGAAGGGGGGGAAACTCACCTCAACCACCACCAACGTGGAGCACCCACCTGGGTGATGCACGCAGTGTTATTGGGCTACTTTTGATCACATTGGACTGGAAAAATAGCATTGGGTTAGGGTTGGGATGGAAAAAATTGGAAAATTTACAAAACGAAGAATGTTTTCTATTTTAGATGCATTGTATTTTACTCTTGTTTCCTTTTGACAATCGCAAGCACCGTGCATAACGGGGACACTTCCACTGCCCATCTATTTGTGCAGCTGACCTGACTGGTGCCCCCGTCATGTCGCAGAGCACCCTTCTGGAGGAGGTGCTGCAGTGGAGCCAGGACACCTGCCGCAAGGAGCTCAAATCTGTCCTGCCCAAGCTCACCATATCCTCACAGGCTGTGTGCCTCTAAACACATGTACTTTATTGGGAGTTGAGAAATATCCCCCAAAATGATGATGATGATGATGATGATGATGATGATCATCATCATCATCATCATCATCATCATCATCATCATCATCATCATCATCATCTCATATAATCCCACAGTGATTTTGCGGTATTGATTAGCAAGAAATAGTATAGAACCTTTAAATCAAAATGAAGAGAGGACTTTATGTTCATGTCGTGTCAATATTATCTGTTCTCTTTCAGAATGGCAATGCTGATTTAGCTGCCAGTTGTGATAATATTACTGTAGTCAAATGATTTATTGAAAAACATCTTTCCTTGACCCTTTGTACTCTCTGCATCATAACTCTGAAAGCTGCGATGATCTTTTACGTAAGTAACAGTTACACACTCAAAACTGCTTGTTTTTATTGTGTTTATGTACATGAAAAGAGTGGTGTATTTACTGCCAGATTAATGTGTCATCTATCTGTCCATACAGGTGTATTGAAGATAATCACAGACATGTTCCTCCCTCATATTGGTTTGACAGAATTGGAGGAGGAGTGCTTCTCAAAGGTCCTTCCTAAGGTACGCACCTCAATTCATGTTTTCTACATTTAACAAAATGTAAAGCCAAGCAAGAGTTTACGTTTTCCATGTGCCATGGTTTGGAGTAATTCAGTCAATTTAGAACAGGTTGCTGGCTTCCCTTCCCTGCTCGGATCAAATTGTAGACACTGGTGCTCTCCTACAAGGCCGTCCATCGAACTGCTCCTCCATATCTGCTCC
>OMKR01050181.1:0-15893 GCA_900302355.1 Cyttopsis rosea | reverse complement strand
GGTTGTTCATCTCATTCACGACTCTTCTCATCCCTGGCGCCCCAATGGTGGAACAATCTCCCCCCGTGTGTCAGAAAGGCTGAATCTCTCCCCATCTTCCGTCGTAGACTAAAGATCTCTTCAGATTATACCTGGACCCTACTTGCACTGACCTATGAGCATCTTTTTTCCCTTTACTGTCATAATATAACATAACATAACATACTTTCAATACAAAAAAACTCTAAGTACTGCTTGTTTCTAGAGTTGTGTTTAGCTGCCTGTGACATACAGTTGGTTTAATACTGTACTGTGACAAATGTATTTATTGTAGGTTGCTTTGGACAAAAGCGTCTGCTAAATGACATGTAATGTAATGCAATATACAACACATTTGTCTTTGTTAAATTAGTTTTTAGATATAAATTAATTTTAAATGAATATTCCCAAGCCTAATATACATATTTGTTGTCTACAGGCTGTTACAATGTTTGACAGCCTGCTGAAGGAGATCTCAAACCAAGTTGGAGAGTTGTCCAGTCAGAACACCGAACTGTGTGCTTTGCTCCGGAACATTCTACAGGTGCTCTGGCCACTACTAAATTAACCTATTATTTGTATTGTATTAAACTGCAGCAAATTAGAATTGGGTATTGCAAATAATGCCATATTTGCACAACATAACAATAAACCAAGTTGTACAGAACAGACTTTACAAATGAACACTTAAAACTGGTAAGAATTTAATGTAGTCTATTGAAAAATCGATATTAACATCTAGGTGCACTGTTTAACCATAACTCCGTATCAGATGATAATTGCACAAGAGACATTTCTCAATTTTCTTATCATTTCTCTCCTAATTTCTGAAACACATTTTGACAAAGGCTGACCTTAAATTTCAGGCTATGGTACAAATAATAGAAGCAATGTCTGCTTGTGTACACCATGTCTGCTCGTTTGAGGAAGCCCCAGATTTGGAGGCCATCCGCTCCTTACCCTCTTCCATCCTCAAAGTGCTGAGAGACACCTTTCAACACTGCAAGGTAAAGTATCACAAGCAGGTGGTTTAAGGGAAATCTAGTGAGTTGAATTTGGCTAAAATTCCAATATTCTGATTTATGGAAGCTTGCATACAATTATGGATGGTCTGTCCTTTGGAATCTGCTTTTTCATCTGCATCTCTTCCTCATATACTGTACCATCCTGTCCCTAGGAAAGTGAAGAGATGTACTGTGGACGTCTGTCTCTGGTGGCTGACCTGCTGCAGGCCCTTTTTAAAGAAGCCTATTCTCTACAAAAAGACCTCATGGAGCTGCTGGACAGGATCTCCCTGGACAGCGGATCTTCGGAAGAGGAGATCTCTGACATAGTCACAGGTCTGAGAGTGTAAATATGTGAATACTGACATCATGTCTATTTTTTGATTTATAATCCAACCACAATGCACTAATGCACAGTCAAATTCCTTGTGTATGTAGAAGCGCTAGGTCACTACATTTTAAGTTCTAGTGTGTGTATGTGTGTGCTTGTGTGTGTTTTTATCTCTAGATACATGTAATACAATGGGTTATGTTTTCAGATGCCAGGACATGCATTTTCACCATTTGTGATTGTTTTTCACTGTTTTCAAAGCAGTTACCGTTTTATATGACGTTTATTATCGTTCTTTGCAGTAATTCACAGCCTGCTGGATATCTGCTCTGTGATCTCCAACCTGGACATGGCGCTTCATGCCAACACTTGGAAATTCATTATCAAGTGAGTTCCGACACACTCATACTGACTCTTTTCTTTCTGTAATGCCTATTTACAGCAACAACATGTCGTAAGTGGTGCATAGACTGGGGTAATTATTCATTTATTGTGTGATGTGAATTGCTGTGTTCAGACAGAGTGTAAAGTACCAGTTGTATGTGGACGAGCATCTCCGTCATGGCGACATCAGCGGCAGTCTATGCGACAACCTGCAGTCCTCCTTTTACAGCTGTCTCGAGCTGGCAGAACAGATCAAGCTGACAGGACCACAGGTAGGAAGGATCTGTGGCTTTGTACTTATCTTCATTAAAGAAATGCATAAATACATTTATTAAAGCTATGGTCACACTAATGGGGTTATTCTTCCTTCAATTTACATTCTGGTTGTTTTGATTTTTGTTTGCAATTTTAATTAATTAATGTAAAAAGATAAAATGTAGACGTAACGTAACAACTTTTTTCAATGAGTTTTGAGGTTGGAATAAATAGGTCAGGGATGAGTTGAAGTGTGAGTCTGACAAGCAGTGTGTGTTGTTTTAATGATTTCTTCTATTTGTAAGGAAATGACCCAGAGACCAGAATACAAGCTGTTCCTGAAGACCACAAAGATGTGCAGATTTTTTGCCAACACTTTAGTTCATTACATAAAGGTATGACAAATTAGCACGCATGCAACCCCATTCCCCCTAATTATATAACATTATTTTTATCTGTTTTGCAATTGAAACAATACAATTTCCTTTTTTTATTCCTTACCCTCCAAACAGGAATTTAATTCCTTTCTGGCAAAGTATTGCAGCCGCTTTCATCAACTCTATCTTCAGATTATTAGGTAGATACATTTTTCTTTTCTGACGGTGGTGGGAGTACAAACCATATTTTATAATTTTGCAATAGCCTCCACACTAAGCTCCCTCCTGTCCTCAGCATGCTTCCACCCAGCTTGTACGCTGCGACCCTGCCGTCACCACTGTCTGAGGAGCTGAATGCAGCAGCTCTGGTTCCAATGGAAGCCCTTCTCACCCAACTGTTGCCCCTTCGGCCCTTTGCTGAAGTTGTCCTTCGAAAAGACGAGCGTAAGTATTGGGGTGTTTTCACATATAGCCCTCTTTAAAAGAGCCAAACTCAGGCAACTCTGTTCTCTTTTCAGTCACACTTTCCACAGCCTTGAAAGTGCACTCAGATCCCTTTCTATTTCACTTCAGTAATATTCACTTTGCATGTATAACAACTTTCCATCATGAACGAAATGCTGTTGGCTCAACATTCCCCGTGGTTGATCATATTGACAACCTGTTCTCCATCTTTTCCTGTGCAGGTTTCAGTCCTGAATGTGAGCTTCCTCAGTGTCTACTGTTGGTGAGCGTCCTGGGTCAGCTGGGCTCCCAGCCAGAGGAGACACTGCAGCTTTGGTACCACGGCAGCCAGTTCTCAGAGGAGACACCCAGGTGATGAGTTTGCTTGAGCCTCTTACCTCTCAGGCTGCGGCCTGCAGTTCACTTCTAACCCCTAAGTGTTTGACCAGTTGCACATCCCCAGCCTCTTGCATACATGTGTATTCCCTGTGCAGTCCTATAAATGTACTATATAGGAGCCCAGCTGAAATATTAAAGTTATGAATGAATACATTTTGAGGGGGTTAACTGTATTACTATTACATTATTGTTGTTAATCACATCGACTATACCAAAGCCAGACACTAAAACATTTTGCTTTGTTGCCTATGGAAGTTGAAAAAGTACAAATGAATTTTGGGCCCATGTGTCTCACCCCTCACTTGGAAATGGTCCCAAAACTACAAGGAGAAAAAATTTAAATTTGTAGCTAAGAGGCCGTGGGAAGGTCCTGTCGGTTTAAGGATGCAGAGAAGGAAGAAGCAAGTCCAGGCCAAAAGTGACAAAGCGTCTAGTGGAGACTGAGAGGAGAGGACATTTGTGTTTGTTGACTTTATAACAGTCCACTGATTTGTTGAAGGTCTGAATGACATTTTATTAGTTGGAGAATAGAAAAAGCCCAACTATAACACATATTACTGAATGAAAGTAGTTAGTTAGGCTGTGGAGTAATTCACTTTGAAAATGAACTATTAGGTTAGATATTGATAATATATATATAAAGAAAGACTATTTTACTATTATTTTGGGCCCAATGGGCGTGTGCTTTTAATTTGACTACCAATCCTTGGTAGTCTTTACACACTGAATTGTGTATTTGGAGTGAATGCACGATTGCATTGACAGGCCAGTGGTCCATATTTAAAATGACCCGATGTCTTAAAATGAACAACCGGACTGAGCTGACCAAACTCTTTTTATCACTGTTCCTTGTTTCCTTAGGTTCCCTATCTACCAGGCCATTTTCGCCAGTTTTCGTCGTTGTTGTACTGAGCGAAGGCTGCCGGTGCTGCTGCCCGGGCTGATGATGAAGGGTCACGCCCAGGGCAGAATCGGTCTCCATCAACATGTGTGTGTGCATCTCTGTGCTAGCGTCGCTGCTCTTCCTCCGATGTACTTTCCAATACTGGTAAGAAATTCTAATCACACATTGTATTTTGTACAATGGATGTACCAACACCACTTTTTTACTGCTAGAACCAAGTCCTACAGGACCTTTAAAGGCCGATACAGAGTACAATTAACACATGGGTTACACAATAATGGGTGGTTGCTTTTTGTCTTAATTTGCACTGTAGATGTCTGTTCGAGAGTTAACTTTGACCCTAAAACAGGCAGGGCCATGCCAAAAACATATAACAGCAGGATTCAAGTATTCTCTGTAACTCAATCTAACCAGGCTTGGCACTAATATATTTTGCTTATTTTTCGCTTGTTGTGAAGCTTAAAACTTCTTTGAATACCCAAACATCACATGTTTTTTGTAGTTATTGTCTCATTTTCGTTGCAATTTAAAGGCAGTTGACACTTTTCATAGTTTCGGTTAACTGATGTAATATTGATTGGTGCGTCACTACTCATCTACGTGACATCAAAAGAGAAGAAAAGGTGGATATGTTGTTTGTTTGGTTGTCTTTTTAGATAAGGTCTCGATATCACTGAGAGGGAGCAGAACTGTTCTTGTTGTTTAATCACATACTGCCAGGATTTCCTGCCATTCATAGTGACTTTTGCTTTCATTTTCCTTATAACTTTCTTGTTCAATTTCCTCCTGGATCACTCTGCTCACATGCTCCCCTGCTCCTGTGTCTTTCCCAGGAGAGTTGTTTTATAGAAGCTGTTCTTCAGGCTGATACACAGACAGCCCTGCTCGCTACAGATGTTTGGTGCTTCACAGCACGGTGAGAAGGAGTCATTCCACTCAGTGTCACCAGACCTCTTCAACGGCACTAGATTATCCTATTGTGAATGCAGCAGTGTCCAAACAGTGGCTGTTTAGCACCCCTAAATACAGCCTACATGAATACATGAAACAGCGATTTCTCCGGTTTAAAAAATGTTCGGTCCAATGAGCACCACGGAAGGACTAACAATTAGCCAATCAGCGCCATGGGTGGGACTAACATGATATCAGGCTATAATCTACCCTATTTCTACCTACCTTGTGATTAATAGCTAATGGTGTCTGTCCTCTGTCCTCAGGTATGGGACAGCAGAGCTGTGTCTACATCATGTTCGTCTCATTGCTAATCTGGTGGGTAGAGAACAAGGCAATATATCAGTATACATTACAGGCAATATGACTCGAGACTTTCCAACATTAGTGGACTCTAAACATTTGTAGTTCTTCTTAATGATGTGATATGTCAGACGTGTTTGAATGAGATTTGGCATCCAGAGCTCCGTAGGTCTATGTCTAGAAATTACACAAAAGCAGTTCAATGACATTAGTAATGTGGATATTATGATCAAGCAGATAACTATAATTTAATAATAATAAGCAAATAATTTAAACAGCCAGAACAGTCTATGTTGAGAAAATAGCATTACTTTACTGTAATGCATCCTTAAAGACAACATTTATAACCAAAATAAAAACCATTAATAATCGAAATCCTAGACGATCGTATCACAATATCAGTATTATAACAATATATCACCCAGCCTTAGTCTGGTTTCACCGGGCCCTTTTACATTTGGCTATTATCCCAAATTTTTTAAAAGTTCCACATCCTATTAATGACCTCTTTTACACACTCTTAAATGGGCTCTAAACTCTTTAAAATCTCTGTAGGGATTTGTTCTCTGTGGCACCCCAGCTGAGGTGACAATTGGTGTTTTTTGGACCTGGGGTGTCAAGGACACCTGTCCGTAACCCACCGCATCATAACATTGCATCAAAATTCACACATTCGCATACCTCCCCCCCTTCAACTCTCCACCTTTCGCCAACTCTCTCTCCGCAATGCCTCTGCTCCTCCTGAGCCACAACACTGACCTCGCTATCCCTCACCCTCATCTGCCCCCAGGTGAAGACGTGCGTCAGGGAGTCTTACCAGTGGTCCCACCTGGGCCTGCTGCTCCGGCGCATGGTCTTCCTCATGACTCCCAACCACCAGGTCAGAAACCCTGAGAACCGAAATTATGAGCTTTCGTCCTTCACGTCCGTTAACACTGACTGTGTACAAGTGCAAACGCAACCTTTTATTTTTCAGTTCATTTGCTGAAATGGAGATGGAAAATGCCTGTTTTAAGCTAAAAGGTCCAAATGAGTTTGATTCCATAGTGCACTACATAAATACATACATAGTTTATTGAAAATAATATATAAGAATTTAAAAATGTTTAAGGTACACTGTCCAATTGTTAGATTTTCTTTTTATATAAAATTATGACATCACAGAAATGTTTAGACTATCAAAAACAGGATTCTAAATTGTATGAATTCATTTTTGCAGCATCCTATAAATGAGATTGTGCCCATTCCCTCTTAGAGTTAGCGTTGTAAAGATTTGATGCTCTACTGTTAATACATAAAGGAAAGCCAGATGGTTGTACTTTTGACCTTCATTCGTAGTGTCTGTTGTGTGCAGATGGAACTGGTGGAGGTTTTCTCTCCCTCTCTGGTGCAAAATCTTCCAGTGTGGCATCACGTCCTCCTCAGAGCGCTCTCCCAGGACGCCGGCCTCAGGGTCAGGACGGAGCTCATCACCTTGACTCAGAAAACCCTCACCGACTGGCAGGACGCGGGGTGCAAACTGGGACACGTGGACAAAGTGGTGAGTGTGACAGTGTTTTGTCACTCAGGAAGCTTTTAATGACCATGAAAGTAGTGAAAACTGGAGAAGAAGTGGAAAGGAAGGAAGGCCAGCCACCTGGTGTGTTTTTAGTAGTAAGAATAAGATCAACATCTTTTCAGTGTTACGGAGAATTTGGACAGAAATCAAAACTGAAAAACATGTTATAATTTTTCCTAGATAGGTGAAAACCCACCTGGGCATATAAAATTGTATTTGATAATCGAGCTGTCACAATTATTACATAATTACCTGAAAGAAATTTGAGCTAATAATGTTAGAAATGTTGCAAAAAATAGAATGTTTTCATCAGTTGAAAAATTAAAATGTCATGATCGTGACAGCCCTACTTGATACCAAGAAGTTGAAAACCAGTTTATTAAAATGGCTGACACTATTTTACTTTACCATAATAATGTATTTTACTATTTGTTTTATTTATTTATTTGATTGACTGATTTCACCATCTTAGATATTTGTTATGTTAAATAATCTACTGCCATAGAGAGACAAAGCCCATCTCACCATACATCCTTGTTATTATTAATAGTATTACCATTAATCATTTTTTATTAGTATTTCCTTCTATTTATATATCTTTTTGCTTTCTGTTGCAATGTACAGTACTATACTCTCGATGTACAATTAGACGGATTAAGAAATCTAAAACATGGCTGTCTAGAGGACTATGTCTAGAGGACATTTAGATGAAACTGTAGGTTCCCAGTGTTCACAATGTCCCTGTTCCTCCAGAACACGGCGCTGAAGTCCCTCCATGCGGTGGTCCGAGGGGGTTCCACAGCTGAGGACCAGTGTGTGTTATCTGCAGTGAGAATGGTCACGCAGCTTTGGTCACGCATGTGTCCCAATCAGGTACGACACACACACACACACACACACACACACACACACACTTTTGATGCACTCATAGATTTAAGCGTTTTTGTACTTTAGGTGCTGACCCATCCTGCACTGCACTGCACCCTGCAACTGCTGCTGTCCATATCAGCCGCCCTGGTGAAGAGCATCCAACACCAAGTGATAAATCAGGTCTCTGCCTCCTTGGTTGCCCTTAGACAGCCTCTTTGTATGTTTGACTCCTCAGACCATTCTGAGTCTATGGTTCTTAATTTTCTATATTTAATAAAATGTTTTCAGTTTTATTCTTATTAACTTTCAAATGGTCAAAATTACTCAAATTAATTTGCAGACACCTTCCATTTTCATGGGAATACTGAAGTCTAATGAAGTGTTTTTTGTGTGTGTTTCAGGCCTTGGTGTGTGTTGGGGCCCTCGTGTCTCAGAAGTGTCCAGACGAGGTGGTGCTCGCTGCTCTGGAGTTCCTCGCTTCGCTAGGGAAGGTGTTTGTCCCACATGACGGCCAGGTAGGGCAACGTGATATGCATTCTGCATTCTTTTTAAAATAGTTACTTGTAATGATTCATGACTGAGTGATTCCAATTAGAGCTTCCATTGTGAAATATCACCTTAAAAATCTTCCATCTTTCCACATTGCTGATGGATGATGAATACATTGAACTCTTTGTCTTGTCTTTGGCCCACAGAGCCAGATTCTGCCTAAGTTGAGCAGCCTGTTTGGGGTCCTGCTGACTGAGAAGTCTTGGTTGTTGCAGCAGCACGCCCTGGAGGCCTTTGCTCACTTTGCAGAGGTGGGATGAAAAATCAGCCGCCATGACAATGACTCCTAAATATATATATATACAGATTATATCTAGAGATCATATAGTGTATTGTAGTGTATACATATAGTGATTGTATTTACATTAAACCTGAATGTGTCATTTTTGGTGTTCACAGATCACAAATCATGAGGAGGTGATCTCCCACAGCTTGTCTATAGAAGAGACCAAAACAAAAGTGGTGAATTATCTTAGCAAGGTACTGTATGTGATTGGAAACATGGTTTTAAGATCCAGCTAAAAGTTGAGAGATCAAATGGGATTTCTCCTATTGTTTTTGGTAGACTGTTAATGCACAGGAAGCAGCAGAGACACGGCTGGAGAGGCTCAAGTTGGAGTCGCCAGTGATTGAGCAACACAGTGGCAGACTGGAGGCCGATGTGGAAGCTGCTGCCGACGGGTCAACAACTTCGGAGCTCGCTGACTCAGAGGTGACAACTATTTTAAAACATTTGTTCAGGGAACGTTTCCTGATCTGGCATGCTGTCTCGAAAACCACACCCTGCTTCACAATTTAGTACAAAAATACATTTAACATGGCAGCCTCTCCAACAGATTTTTTTTTTCATTTTTATGCATTTGTTTTACACAAAAAAAAGTACTGCACAGGCTCACGCGCAACTCATAATTATGCTGCTCGTGTCTCCCTCTCAGACGTGTCCAAAGAGAGCTCGGCAGGAGAACAGAGCGGAGGAGTTGAGCCGCCACGTCCAGACAGCAGCGAGCGCTCTGAGGGGCGTTCAGGCGCTCAGTGAGGGCGACGTCCCCCCACCGCCGTGGCTGGAGTCCAAACTGAAAGAGCTGCAGAATTTAATAACTCAAATCAGCACAGGCGAACACACCACCTAGCAGAGATCACTCATATTTCAGTTAGTAAATATACTATTTACCTTTTGTATATGTATTTCCAATTCTCCTTTAAAAACTTGGTCAGTCTTGAATGTCACGTAAATGTTTTTCTTTTATATTTAAGCTTTGTTTTTGTTCAATTCAATAAATCTGTCCAGTCTCTCTCATCTAAAAAGGGTCAGTCAATAATGGTTGCAAAACAGGCTTTTGTGCCAAAATTGTCATAAAGTCATTATTTAAACTGTTGCTTTAACATTTTTCTAGAAAATTAATACAGCTACCATTTTTAAATTAGAGTGAAGAAAGAATGACTCATATGGGATACCATAAACTTTATTTAACCAGCAACCATAAAGCTACCCATAAATTATGTTACTCTCTAAACTTCATTCATTTAAAGTGCCAGCCGCCCCTTCAAAACACAAATAAAACTCATCCCACCTTGGACAAGACACCGTCTTCTCATATGTCCATCCTAATCTTGATGCCAGTTTTTAAATGGCACAGTGGAGACAATGGAAGAAAAAAAAATCTGCATTCACTTTAGGCTGAAGTTCTGATTAATTCAAAGTCCACTCGCTTTAATCAGAATTTGGCAACAAAATAAAAACTTAATGATGGCCTCATTTCTGTTCCAGTCTAGCTGGTAATAAACCTCTACCTGATTAGGAGCCTGCTTACCTGGTACAAAAGTAAACACTACCTGATGATATCAAATGTATAACATAAAAATGTATAATCCAGTCTTAAAGTCTACCCCATCATCATCATTACTCATCACTTTTGCGATTGGTGACTGGACCCCTTTCTGTGGGAGCAAGTTCCACTTGACTGACAGACGCAAAGTGAAATGGTCGATAGGACGTCCCGGGCGTTGACGTATTCCAGTGGTTCATCTTTAAAATATCACTGGATAATAGAGCCAGAGCAGTGGTTTTCACCAATTGTTCTCATCCTCCCAGTTAAGGTCGTCTCCATCTCCCCAGCCCTCTGCTTCCGTCTGAGGAGAGAGCAATGGTGTCAACGTTAAAGGAGAGCAAAGATATAAGCATAAGAAACTCTTATGGTATGCAAAGCTCTTTTTCCATGTTCCCCACTATACTATTGACAGGAATTGTATATTCACCTCCGTCAGATCTGCAGCTGCGAACTTGGCAGTCATTGTTAAAGCGTCGATGGAGGACTCTCTCTTCAGGGATTCTGAAGGTGTAAACAGTCCAGTGTGACCCAAACCGCTCTCCCCAGGGAGCAGCAGAGCTGGAGAGGACAGTTTGATGTCTGGCACCATGTCTGCAAACAGGTCCAGCTCTGGGTCTCTATCCGGCTTCCTCTTCACTTCAATGGTGAACTCCTCCCCTAGGCCACCAAGCACCCCGCCATTTTTCCTTGCTGCTGTAGGCTTGCTTCTGGATGTAAAAGGAGGGTTTTGTGATTTATCAAAGATGTTCTGTTCTTCACACCACCCACTGTCCCACAATGAGGTGATTTTGCTCTCTGCGGAGGCTTGCAGGGCTGAGCTTAGTTTAAGGGGTTTGGAGGATCCCAGTCTTAGTGGCTCGGTTGCGCGTTGTAAAGGTGCCGAGGTGGTGCCCCCTCTGGGCGGGCTGAGGATGACTGGGTCCAGTACAGGAGTGGTGGGGGACAAGTCTGAGGTGGGTTCTGTGTCCTCAAAGTCGTCCCACGGCGGCTCCTCCACACGGTGAGGTGTGAGGGGCAGCTTGACTGGAGGGGCTCTGTCCGAGGCCTGAATGTGGATCTGGACCGGCTGCCCTCCTTTGTCCTTTTCACCATCCTCAGGGTCACTCCAGTCGGGCCAGTCCTCTCCCGGACGGGCCTGCCTCCCTGGCTGCTCCGGACTGGAGGACGGCGACTCCACCTCGCTGTTTCCATTGAAGCCGTTAAGGGGGAGAGACATTTCTCTTCTGGGTGCTAAAACACCGTTAAGAAAGAGGATTATTGTCAGGAACAGCAGTGTCAAAGAATGAATTCATGATAAAAAGACGACTTACTTGGGTTTTCCAAGACAATCCCCCCAGCCCCTGTCGGTTTGGGGAACAGATTAAGGACCTTGGCAGGCTGTGCAACCTGTGGATGTGACCCTCCAACTATATGAACAGGAGAGGCTAAAGAACAAAAGTGCATATGACAATGTTTAAAATCTAAATGCTAAATTAAATGTTTATCCAGGGTTAAGTATTTTTCTGAAAACACAAATCTTGAAATACCCATATAGACACTTTCACAACTGAAAGTGCAGCTAATGTCTTCTGCTCATGGCAATGTAGCAACTCAATTGTAGTGATAACGATTTAAGTCCCTTAGTCAATGAAAGCGATTTGTATTATTATTAAAGGAGGGAGGAGAAAGTCCAAGGGTCAAAATGGCCAAATCTCCATCTGCACACCAAACAATTCGGCCTCCTACATGGTCAAAGCCCAGCTGTGCATGAGGAGTAATGTTTATGGTCCTCGCACCCGGTACATCCACCACAAAGCAGTTTTATAAAATAAAATACTGCAGTGTACTTTCTCCTTTAAGTAATTGCTATATGGTAATGGGCTGAGTTTGAAAATCTGCAGTCCCCTTTTAAGCAAAAAAAATGGTTTCAAGAATGTCTGGCCACAACAAACCACAATACTAATAATATAATTTCAACACTAGACCGGTAACCAGTACTATAATTTTTGTGTGCACGCTTTGCACAGATGATGTCATGTTCCCAGGGAAATATGAACCAGGCCTTCGTCTTCCACGGCTGAAAAAAAAATTGTGTTGCTTACTTTCAGGGGTGACCTCCGTGGACTTGGTGAAGTTGGGCGTTGTGCGCTTGAACACCTTGGTCCGCTCTCCGCCCACGACCACCTGGGCACCAAGCAGCGGCACCAGCACGGCCAAGCTCTGCAGCGTCATGGCCACCAGGGCGTCATTGGTGTCCCTCATTCCCAGCAGAACCTGCGGACGGGGAAAAGGTTCTCGTTGTTGCACATTGCTATAAAATGTACTGATAAGTTTCACAGGTGATAACAGCATATCACCTGAGGTAGAATGTGATTCTTGAGCTCGTCGTGAGAGAAGTACTCAGCATAGATGTGGATGTGAGCCAGCAGCACCATCCTGACGTGCTCCTCGTTGACCTTGAAGAGCTTCAGCAGCTGAGGAACCACATGTTTGCGATACAGAGACATGGAGAGGAGGCATTCTTCACTGCTGCCTCCCCCGCTGGATTCTATCACCAATGGTGAAAATATGAGCAAGGGTTTGGGAGAAGTGAGTTGATGGTGAAAATAAACACTTGGTCTTGTACTTTAAAAGGAATGTATTGTACTGTTCTTCCATCATCAAGAGGATTGATAACGCCTTTCTCTGCATTCTTACCCTTCATTGGATTAAGGAGATGAGGCAGGAAGCTTTTGGCAGCCATGGGTTCAGCAAAGACCAGAGAGTTGAGGAGTTTGGGGACAAGGCGTGAGGCTATCAGCTCTTGTGGAAGGTTCTGGACTCGGTCCAACAAAAACCTACATGTCACCACAAACACATCCAATATCATCATTGCATTACCCCATTGTCCGTTTCAGGGGACGATGTGAAAACATTGTTCCAGCGGTTGCTTAGGAACCATAACTACAGATGTTTGGTTGGTGTAACTCACTTAAAGAACTCATTCTTTTCTTCTTCTGTCTTCAAGGTCAAGCTCTTCAGAAAATTCACAACCTCCAGGAAGTCATTTCTAATAAATGAGTAAAATCCTGGGTTAGTTTCTTCTATAGATACTGAAAACAGGTAACAACAGTAGACATATCAAGACGAACCTGAAGAAGTCGTGAGTCAGCAGTGAGCTGAGTGCCGGCCGAGACAAAGGGTCAGAGCAGAGCAGGCCCGACTGCAACGTCCTTTTCAGACTCGCAGACAACTCTTCCGACACTGAATGACTCAATGGAGGGAGGAAGAAACATCACAGTGAGGGATTTTGGACCACAGAATGTTTATGGGGCAAACTAAACCTTCTCTAACTCTAATGAAAAAAACAGCCGACACTCACCGTAGCCGTTCAGGAGAGGGATGAGTGTCTCAACCATCATCCCAAACGAGAAAGAGTCACGGGAGTGAGCGTGTTTATCTGGCAGTGTTTTGAAGCCCTCAACCTCCAAACCACACACACACGACAAAACACTTAACTCACATCACCCGAGCAGTGTGCTGCAGGATAATAATTGATGAGGTATCTGGCGAGATGCTCCCCTTACCCTCTCTTCTGGAGGAACAGAACTGGTCTCTCTCACGTTGTGAATGCTGTTGAGAAACTGTGAAGGTAAAATACAAATTAGGGATCAGCATTTGTTGAATTGGGGTGATTCAGCAATTACTGACAGTAATTCATTTACAATTATTTGTTGGAAAATATGAACTTACATATTGACTAACCCAAATGGAACTATCAACATAACATGACGTAGTGAGACCTGAGAATTACTACAGTGACACTACCCGGTTCTCCTGCTTCTACAACAAATGAATACAAACAAATTAAAAGGTCTGCTGAAAGCCTGAATAAAGGATTTGATTTTGTGATTGTATTGACTTTGTTTCAGGGCTTTGTAGCTAAACAAAAGGAAAAGCTGTGTCAGACAAACTCAATGACCAACACGGCAAATGATCCTGTTCTTGCTCTCACCTCGGGAGTGGCCTCAGGGAATTTGCAGACCGTCTCCATCCCTCCCAGTTTCCAGTGGCCGTCTTCGCTGACAAACACAGATGACATGCACACATTGTTGTGGCTCGATTTCCCCTACAGAACGAGACAAAGGAAACCCTTATATGCTGCCTCCAGATTTTTTGGGGCATTTTGGAGCTGCTTTGTGTCTATGGGAGCCACCACACATCTTTCACAAAAAAAAAAAAAAAAAAGATTCTAGCAACAAAGATATTCTTTTTTCAAGCTCTTATTAAAATGTCATGTGGGAAAGTGAGGTATAATCATCCACGCTGGCATGCCCACTCACTGTGAAATAAAACCACTTTTTTCCATACATGAATCTATATAGACAATATAGACAAATCCTCCACCTCAAAACTTTGTCTGTGTGGTCATTATGTTAATGAGAATCAGCTTTGAATAGGTTTGCATTTTCGGGGGGCTGTTTTCCTCCTGTTGCTTTTTTTGATTTATGTTGCATTTAATCTATGATAAATTTGTTTTAACTTTCTTCAATTTACTTTCATCCTGCTGTATTCTTATCCTGGCATATGAACATTAAACAACTTTGAAAGTGTTCAAATGCTACATGAAGAACATTTTACTTATTTCTACTACTAGTTAAAACATTTAATAGTCATGCCCATTGGACTACCTTGTCCATCTTCCCTCCACTTTTTAGATTTCACACAGTAAAAAAAAAGCAAGCCTGCAATGAGAGAAAACTGTTTACTTATTTTAATGTTTATCTTCCACTGACCCACCCTTTCATGCAGGAAAACAAGAGCCTGCAGGAGGTCGTAGATGCCTGCACAGATCTCCTCTGGTGGCAGACTGTCCAGCAGCAGCTCCAGTGGCTGAACCCGCTCAGTCACCAGGTGGATGTTGCCGTTCTGCACCGAGCAGGACAGGAAGCGCAGCAGACACGGGTGTCGCAAGGTTTTCAGATGCTGAAGGAAGTGAAGTAAGAAAGATGCCGACATGTTACCCAACTGATGCCCGGGGGCATGAAAATACACAGGTTAGATAGAAATGTGATAGATTGTGTAATTAACTGATAGCATAAAGGTGTATTCGGCGGCACGGTGGCTCAGTGGTTAACACTGTTGCCTCACAGCAAGAAGGTCCTGGGTTCGATTCCCACCTGGGGCACTGTTGGCACCGTGCTCCGGTGGGTTATCGCCCGATCAGGGGCCTTTCTGTGTGGAGTTTGCACGTTCTCCCCGTGTTCGCATGGGTCTCCTCCAACATATGGACCCCGACTAAAAACATGCAGAACACTTCCTGTCCTGTCCCTGTCCACGGCATGGACCCACCACCTGGAATTGGTCCCCGGGCGCCGACGAAGTGAGGGCTGCCCACTGCTCCTGGCTGCCCCTGGAGGAAGGACGGCCAGGATGGGATAAAAGCAGAGACTGTATCTCATCGTTCACCACTCCTGCATGTGTGTGTGTGTGTGTGTGTGTGTGTGTGTGGTTAATGTGATCAATAAATCATTCTTCTTCTTCTTCTTCTTCTATATAGCAATAGGCATTTAGAAGAATAACTTCATGATACCCTTGGGGAAATTTGACCTCTGCATTTACATAACATACTAACTATTGAGGAGCAGTGGGCAGCAACAGCACGGCGCCCAGGGACCAACTCCAAATCTAGAGCCAATGCCTTGCTCAGGGGCATCGGCAGGAGTGTCTAACCCTAACATGCATGACTTTAGGGTGGG
>OMKR01050178.1:0-17223 GCA_900302355.1 Cyttopsis rosea | reverse complement strand
GCTGAGGGCTGCAAATCTAAGGCTAAAAATAGTTGAATGAATAATGCAGATAAAATAAATAACATTTGGTCCTAAGCCTGGGTGGCAATTGTAGTTCCATCCAAGACTTGGCTCACACACAAACATCGACTACAGTGATGAGTCTTCCCCGACCTGGGTATCAAGGTCTGGTTGAACCAATGCATATAAGAAAGGGCTATTTTTTTGTCATAAACTAAGGAGGAAATGGAAGAATTGTTTTTGAGATAAATATAAATATGGGGAAAACAGCCATTAATGATTCTCATGATGAGTATTGCATATGATTAAAATCTGCAAGAGCCAATATGTGCTCGAGGACAGTGCCTTTCTGTGAGCCCTTCACTAGTGGGACCATTAGCGCCATTTTGCCATCACATTATTTTAAACGTCCTTTGGATGCGGTTGTGCATCCATATACTGTACAGCGAGTTTGTGACCAAAAGTACTGTACATACAAAAAAGAAAACACCCATTAGCGGATGGTAGTTGAGAATTTAGAGTCAATGACTTAAAAGGTTTCCTTTTAGAAGACCGCGGTCCCAGCAACGAGGTGTGGTTGATGGAGTCGGTGCTGACGTAACGCAGTCAAGCTTTTTCCTTCATTTCGAACGGCCACGCTAACCCGGATCACTCGTCACGCTGAACCGCTGTTTGACTTGATCGTTTGTTCTACTGACCATCCTCAAAGAGAAAGGCAAACTCAAAACAACTTCAACAACAGATTCTATACATACAAGTCCACAGACTTAAAAAGAATTATATATATATATATATAAACAAAAGAGTTGGGGAGAATGGAGATCATTAAAAATAGTGCAACCTCAAGCTTTTAAGTTAGACTGCTACATAATTGCTGAGTGTAAGACGACGGGGTGAGGTGGCCGGTCTCTGTGGTCGGCTGCATGTCCAAAGGCACCAAGTATAACCACAGTCTCTCTCCCAGGATGGAAGAGGCTTCTAGCTTTAGTTTTCTGTCAGAAAAGAGAACATGGAAGAGCAGTTACCCATGTTAGTGCTTTGAAAACACGCATCTTTCATGAAAACAGTTTATTCAAACTATGCTGGCAAAAAAAAGATAATTACCGAAAACGAAGTCCGACCATCTCGGTCCGGACAGGCCCCTCATCCGCGATTGTCTCAACATCTTCACAGATGGTGGTTTTGGTGGTTCGGAGGAGATGATCCCGGAACATTTCGATTTGCGTTTCTGTCTCCGAGGCGGCACTTGGTCTTGATCCTGCGGGGACGCCGATGTACAACCAACCGCCCCCCTGAAGGCGCTCCTCTTCCTTAGCTTCTTCTTCCTCTCACTTTTCACAGCTTTATCCTCCCTTGCCAGCGCCCTCTCCCTCCCTGCAAAGCGGTAGGCAGAGGGCGACCAATCATCCAGTGTCACTGTGCAGGAGTCCCACTCCTCTGCGGTGGACTCGCTGTCGGGCGAGTTGATTTTTTTCAGAAAAACACGGCATTCCTTTAGTTTCTCTGGACTCCAAGCTTTCGAACTGAGCCGGTCCTCTTTGTGCATATCCAAGCGCTCGGCCGACACGGTGGTAGAGTCGTTCTCCACATAGTCCAACGACCCGTCTGGTGACGACCTCGACAGCAAGTTGTCATTCGGTTGCGGTGCCGCCGCTACACGGCCGTTCAACCTGCAAGCATCAAACCACCGCTTCGATCTCCTCAGATCCTTCCTTTGCCTTTTTGGCCACTTATCCCTTTCTTTCAGGGTTAGAAATCTAACCTTGGCCCTTAGCAGAGTGGTTGAGTACTTGCTCAAGACTCTCCACCACGGGCTTCCTTGAGTAAACCTGCCTGTTGCAAACTTATTAGGAAAAAGTTGCCGCTTGATGTTGCCTGCCTCGTCTCTCTTGCTCAGTCTTTCCTGAGCCCGGCGGTGCTCAGAGGGACTCTTTGGCACAGTTTTGGCAAATTTCTTGATGTGTTTGTGGAGTCGCTCTGCCTGTGGACTCGGACAAACGCTGCTTTTATTAGAAGAACGGGGGTAATGCATGAGCTCGTATGGATTTCGGGAGCTTGTCTTCTTGACGATGGCCAGTGATTGGGTCTCTGTGGTCTGCATAAACCAGGAGCAGATCTGCTGCATACTACAGGAACTCGGTTTGTTGGGGGGGCAGTCAAACAGTGCTCTTACAACTGACGACTGCCTTGACATCTGGCTAAAAGAGCCTGCTCTTTGTATGGTGGAAGATTCTTCCCGATTATCAACTACATTTGACACCCAGGTGTCAGAGATCACTCTTATTCTCCTTGCAAGCTCCTGGTTCAAGTTATTTTCCTCTGCTGATGCTGCCCACCACTTCAGTGTTTCTTTATGGGGGAAGATGGAGTCTACAGACACCCCAGCCAGCTGGCTCAAATCCTGACAGATGTGGTTTCTTTCCTGCCCAAGGAGCTGTCTCTTATCCTTTGTGCCGTCTACACATCCCTGAGCCTTTTCTTGTTTCCTTTGGTTGATGGCCTTGTTCAGCAGAAGCTGCCTGGAACTACGCAACAGAGCCGTGCTATGGCTGTAGGACCTTGTGGATGAGGTGGCCACAGAATGCAGAAGATAGATTGAGGGCTTCCTTATCCTCACTGAATGACGCACTGCAAGGGGACGCTCTTTTCCTCTACGCTCATCTTTTGCTGCTAATCTCCTCTCCATTTGACTGTATTCATTGCTTGTTTTAAGATTGATTGTCCAGGGCTCTTTGGCAGATTTGAACTCTGGTAGACGTGCTTTCTTTTTTCTTTGTGCCTCTGGAGATTGTTTAACATCCCTGTTCATTTGAATCTTGCGCTGCCTGGGGGATACCGTAGTTACTGTGACCGAGATTCCCGAGATCTTAACCTTTGCGGGCCTTCCTGGTTTCCTGACTGCTAAAGCACCTTGAAGCTTTTGACATTTGATGTTGCTGCTGGAGTGAGGAGTAGACTCCTTGTCTTTCACAGGTCTGACCAAGTTCAACTCCTCTGACCGTTCTGTTAAAGTAGCTTTGACATCATCGAAAGCTTCCTGAGTATCTTGTAGTACATCGTTTAAATCAATGTTGCCATCCACTGCTTCTGCTGTGTCATTGAGTTCTGTTTGCAGATGACCTTCAGATACCACTCGCTTGTTTCTCCTTGATCGCCCATATACTACTGTTATTTTGAGGTTCTTGTTTTCTTTCTCTCGGTTTGCTCCCATCACAGCTTTAACTTTTTCTGCATTTGCTCCTTTTATTGAATCAAGAACCTTCTGTTTACGAGGTCGACCAATCGGCCTTTTAATCTTCTTCTCCATCTGTGGACCAAGCTTCTTGGGCCGACCTGGACGCCTCTTTGGAGGTGTCGTTTCATGAAACTGTACCACATCACCTGGTGACCTCTGGTTTTCTGTCCCAGCTGTGCGCTTAGACGGGCTAGACTCTCCTGATCTCCTAGTAGCTACTTTAGGTGATGAAGATGCCGACTTTGGTGAAGAAGAATCCGATTTGGGTACCGTGGAGGTAGATTTGGGAGACGAGATAATGAACTTCGGTGGTGAGGAAACAGATTTCCTTGGTGAGGTGGCACACTCACGACCTGGGCTAGTGTTCTTCTCTGGTGTTCCTGTCCACGAAGACACTTCACACGGGTCAAATGATCCCACTAGATGCCCACTAGAATCAGATGTTGCTGACTTCAGGCTATATTTGACCCCTTCTTGATCTGTAACTGGTGAAACATACATGAGTTTAATTGGGCTGTTGTATTGGAAAGGGCAGTCAGAAGGGCTCAGAAGATTGGAAGAAATATTAGAGATGCTGGGACATGGCTTGGGTGGGTTTGGAGGTGTGTGAGAAGTTGTTGCAAAATCTGGATTCTGTAGTTTTGCTGAAGATCGTAACCTCCCATAGGGCCTAGCTGCACTATCCCTCACATCTGTTCTATTTCTAGAACTACGTTTAGAAGGACTCTTCTTTACAGCTGTCATGGTCATTGGAGAGACTTGGTTTTGATCCTTAGACTCTGCGTTCAATGGTCCAGACTGATGTTTTGGTGTCGATTGAATGTGTTCTCCCATGAGATTCTTTGAGAATGAATTTTCTTTTCCAGATTCAAATTGGGCGTCCATAACATCGGGGCTTTTTGAGAAGTCATTGAGGCTGCTAGAGTTTGAAAGATCATCCTTTGATGTTCTCTGATTGAAGATGTTCTCAGAGAAACAAGCCACAAAGTACATCTTCCGAGGCTCCGTGACATAGGAGGAGAAGCGCTGTGGAGGCACTATGTTTCTCTTGGATCTTGTGGCCTCCCTCGAGTTGTTTGACTGAGACAATGTACTTGTCTTTGTCCTGCCTCTAAACCCCCTGTGGTTACCAGCGACATCTTTTTCCAGGGCACCATTGTTGCTTAAACCATTTTCCATCAAATTAATTTCACAGGAATTACTCAGCAGCTCAAGTTCTCTGGTATCGGGGGCACTTCTGTCTATCTCCTCAATGGCCATCTCCTTCTCTCTCTCCTCCACTTTAACTGCCTCAATTTCCTCTGTAACTATTATTGTTTGAATCTCTTTTACCTCACTCCTGTCTTCCTCTCCATTAGGCAAACTACAGACTTCCTCCCTAGCCCTTTCAAACACCTCCACTCCTTCGTGCAGGTTGGGGTCCTCGCTGATTTTACGGCATCCCCTTGCTGTAGTCCTCTCAATTCCTGTTGCACTGTCCTCTCCATCTATCCTGCGCTTCATAATGATTTCCTCATGGATATTGGACACCCCCTTTCTCTTGAATTCTTCATTGATTTTTGTTCCTCTCTGAGATTCCTCCTTAACAGGAGTTGTGTCTGATGAGGAGCTGGATGCAGGAGGGGTAAATTTACTGCCATCTTTTAATCTTAACCTCTTTGCTTGTGGCACCTTTTTCCTACAATATGATGGGCCAAGCATGGCAAGCTCCCGTTTAATTTGTAAAGTGTGTCGTCGGTTGGAGGTATGATCCAGTGACGTTGTCATAGCTGCGCGTACTTCTTGAAGCCGCCGGGCCCGAGTATTTGGCGATTTGGCCTCGTTGTTGTCATGCCGATTAAACAGCTCACTAAGGTTATAGTCGCTGTCACAACCTGTGTGAAGCACAGTTGTGATTATTTCCCTCAAATGGGCATCAGCATGAAACTGTATATTCTGATTGGTTGCCGAAGTCTGAGAGCCTTCCTTTTCAATGCTGTGAATAGCCGAGGATCTCGGTGGAGGGTCCTTATCCTGAGGTCTTATTGTCTCCAGTTTCTCTGTGAAACGATCAACAACGACCTTGAGTAAGCTTCCGCTTGAATTGTTTTCTGCTCGACGTCCACCTGGAGTACCTTCCAGCTCCTCTTGGCTGAAGGACACACCTCTAGTTGTATCAAAATACACTTCCTGTTGGCTCGCATGCATGGCACCATCTTTATCCATTAGCAACAGATCATGCCCATCCTCCTGTGTATGGAGTAGTAAGCAGGGAGGCTTTTCCTCTGTTTCAGTACTGACGGCTGATGGGATTGGGGATAGTGGGGGAGGCGAGGGGCTCTGCTCACTCTTCAGGAAAGGAAAAGGAGGATCCCCATCTTCATCCCCTTTCTCCCTTGTGTGCCCAATTTGAGCAAAATAGGCTTGGTTTGAATAGCAGAGACATGGGTGGGGACGGCTGTGATGGCTGTAGCAGATCGACGAGGCAGAGCACATTGGGGAGGAGGGACATAAACTGGGGGATGAAGATAAGGAGGGAGCGGATGCAAACGGACATACCACGTTATTGATCTGATGTACGTCCAGGCTTTGGCAAGAGATGCCGTGGAGATTCTTTAGGCAGAAAACAGGGTAGGCTGTCGCTCTGCAGCTCTGTACACAACAGCAGCCAGAGGCCTGGGAAGCTTTGCTTTTGCAGTCACCTAAAGGACACCGATGGGCACAACAATTGGACTGGGAGTCTGCCGGGTAGGATGGGGTGTTACTGTGATCTTGAGTATCACAGTCAGCAAGAGGAAAGTGTGGGCTGCTACTATGGCTTTTACAGTTATAAAATGGAAACTGGGTTATGTTATCCTGTGGGGTCACTGAATGATGGCAGCACTTAGAGTCAGCCGGACAAATAGGTCTACAATGGGATGAAGACAACAAACGTTCCCGGTGTGCCAGCTTTAGGATTTGACAGAGCAAGGAACGGTGTACTGGGCAGAGTGAGTTAAGGACAGCCTCCAATGCAGATTTCCCAGTGACCTGGCCATACTTTTCATGCTGCCTCCCTGGATCACCTGCTTCTTCTTTAATGGTTGGCAACAGGAAGCTACAAACAGAAAATACAAAGACGGATTAGGAAAATCTTCCCATGACAAAATACATTTTCAAAAGCAAGAAAAAAGCTTATGAAGAGTAACAACTACTATGCTCCAGGTACTCCTATGCCTTCCGTTTCTGATTTATCCAAGTCAATCTTGTGCATATGTGCCATGTTTAGAGTAGATGCTGGTTTCACATGGTGATGATATGCGGTATATGGCAAACCGGAAATACAAAAAAAAAAAAAACTACCGGCAGAACCTTCCACCAAATGTTTATATACTGTCTGCCGTTGCAGAGACAAACCAGATGTTTCATAGGACTCGAGTATCATAATTGACGAAAAACATTGATGTGTTCAGAAGGTATGCCAAGGCTTTAACGCACAATAACATTTTAATATATACATATAATATATTTTAACAATATATTAACATTTTAACACAACTCAGCTTTTTCCTTCTGCGGCTAGCCATTGCAATCTCTGCATAGAACTACGAGTGGCAGTAGCTGTAAAAGTAATGTTTAGGTCTGATAAAGAACTACAATGGAATGTGCACTTCCCTCAGTTGTATTTTGGGGTGAAACAAGAAGCTGTGCCATAGTTTAGAACCCTTTAGTCTTGTACATCTAACATGTACTGTAGTATTTCGAGAGAAACGTTTTCTGTCTGTTCTGTGAAAAAAGGCAACCTAGAGAGGAATTCCAGGAAAATGATAAACAATAACTTATAAAACAATGATATCACCACTAAATATTACAGAACTGCTTTATTGGATGAGTTGCTGAAGGCAAACGATAACATTCTGCTAGGGCAGAAGAGAACGATTGTAGCAACGCTCAAAACAATGGGAATTAACAGCATCCCAACTGACAAACATCAATGAAATCCAAACAACGTTACTTCTAGTGATTAACTCAGTTCTGCAAGCGACCTCAAAAACATCCATTTCCTAAAGTATTCATTTTTAGTTTGGAATTAAAGTGATTTGTTTCAATTTCAACATAAGATGGGATAGCTGCATTGGGGATGTTTAATGACAGTTAAATACTCTATAGTTCAAGCATTTAAGGTTGGTTTATGAAATTTAAACAAATAAAAATGTTTTCTTTTTAAATGTATGTGAACATAAGCACTAATCAATCACAATGTTAAATAAGGGGGGAAGCTTAGGACAGAATAAATTATATATGCTAACATTTAAAAGCCTTCATGCAATTTTCAGTAATACATGTTTCACATTGCATCAAAGTGCCTTTTTACAAATCAGGAACTACAACAATCAAACTAGTAGAATCACAGTTCTGAAACACAATCAATAAATAAGTATGCGGCAACATTAACAACACATTTTTCACAATAATTAAAAAAAACTCTAAATCATAGTGCAATATGTGATTTATGCATAAATAGCTGATTTATGTTAATTTGTTTCATAGATTTGTCAGCACTTCAGTCCATAAATAAAAGCAGTACGCCCAATTCAAATACAAACCTGGTAATGGTATTGAGGAGTGTTACAAGAATACACTGCAATAAAATCAAAATGTGAACCTACAACCATATCACATTTTCTAAGGTCGTTCGGCCCATTTATAAACTGGCCTATTGACATAAATAACAATAAATTCCCAGAGTAGAGACTACGTGGTGCCCTTTGTGGTAGCCCTGGAGACAGGCACTGGTGTACTGTTATGAGCAGAGACATTCAGTATTTTGTTTAGTTGCCAAGGTTTTAGGTTGAAATGCCATTGGTTGAAATTGGATCACGGGCTTTAAAAATAAAAGCTGCTAGCCTTTGAATTACAAACACACACAACTTACAAAACATGTAAATAACAGACATATACAAAGTCTAGAACATGGCATATCTTCCTGGAAATGCAGGACAAAGTTAATTGACCCATGTGCACCCCCTTCAGTCCCAAAAATTTGAAACTCCGTTAAGTAGATGGCTTACTGTAAAAAAGCTGATGCTATAGTTTTGATACAGTAAGTCTAGATTAACCAAGGACAATGGTCATTGATAATGGTGAATTCACACTTAGGTGTTATTCCTTGAGAGAGAGAGAGTTCTTGTGTCCCTTGAGCAAAAAAACAACAACATACCTCAGCATACAAGTATATAAGACAACAAGGAGGCCTAGATATGAAACCAAAGAATTAAATATAGGCAAGCGAAAATATAAGCTTAGAGGTATATGTGGCATTGAAGTTAGAGCAAGACAGGCAGGCTGACACTGCAGCAAGAGAAGTTAAAGCAGCTTTGTGTGGATGCCCCTGAACTGCTGCTTTGGTAGTAGCACGGCTAATGGAATGAGTCTATATTTAAGAAACAGAATTCACACCGACATGTACAAGGTAGCCTACTGTATTAGTCTTGCATTAAAATGAGCCAGCTTTAGACAGCCAACTCCACGCAAAAAAAATCTCCAGCAGCTTATATGATTCTTCAACAGCGTTAAACCCTATCCAAACAAAAAACATTAGCCTGTCCTCGTTACTTACATTGCATGTGGTCATAGAACTCCATTAGTTATGTTAATGGTAAAACAAAAACAGCTTCTGTAATGCATCTACCTTCCTCTGTGCCTGAGAAAAGGCTCCACAGAATTAAGTTTTAAGCAGCGGTCATGTAAGAGGTTTACAGTAATACAGCTACAGTAGCACACATTAAGTAGGTATCAATTTGTGATAAAAAAAGAAAAAAATTCTACAAACAATATACATACACAACAATGTACCATTCCCAAGCTTATCAGTGCACATTTTTAGACATGCTTTACAGTTGCATTCCAACTTTAGCCAGGACGATGTTCAGACAAGCTTTCACAATTACAGGAGGAAATGTGGATATAAAATGGCTTTATTAAGCTAATCTCTTCCAAGGAATCTTCAAAGGGGGGTATAGCCATCAAAGCAATTAATCAGACGCCCCGTCCAAAGGACATTTAACCATAGCAAAAACGTTATGATCTATTATAATGGCTCTAGGTCACTTCATTAGCCTGGGTGAGCTACCCAGAGATAAACAGAAAACTGCAAGTAACAATCATCAGCGTTCCAACAACAAGGAACTTTGAGTTGAATCAAACCTGAATAACCTAACAGTCGGAGAACATGATGGTCACTCTTCATTTCTTTCTGAGCAATGAGGATTCCACAACTGTGTGACTCACTCATCATTCTAGGGACCCAGTTCAACAAAATGTCAGAACGTTTCCCTCTGAGCAAACATTCTGACGAGAAAGACCTGGACCGGAAAATTCTAATTCAAAAGATTATAACACGCGAGATTGACTCTTAGTGTTTGTCGATTCTAAATTAAAATCTCATTGAGCCCATCACCATGACTGAGAAACACAGGTCGAAGAATGACCACCATATTACAATGGACACAGTTAAAAGACCTGAATAGTTATCTTTTTTCTATGAAAGGCAAGTGCTGTGTTAAAACAAGTGTTTCCAGAAAACATTAATCCTGTAGGAGATGAAGAGTTCAAGTGTTGTGACGTTCTAGAGAGGTTTTGTGGTCTAGAACCTCTTTGCGGCAGCAGCTGAGGCAATAGTCCCTGAGAGAGAGGAACCAGTAACGGTACCAGAACCAGAAGAGTTGGAGATGGATGAACAAGAGTTGGCAGATTTCTTCTTGGGGGGGTTCTTGAGTGTGCCGGAGCGCTCTTTGACTTTGTACTCTAGTGTGCTGTGGGGTACCCCGTAAACCCCCTGGGCCTTGGACACGCTCATGCGGCCCGCTATCACCATGGTGATGGCTTCCTCCAACAGTTCATGGTCATACTGGCGGTATCGACCGCGCTTCTTCCTTGGTTGTTTGTCCTTGTCGCGGCGGTCAATCCCTTCCTCAGAATCATCCAATGAGGACCTACGCAGGTCCAGGCGGAGAGGGGAGTGGCTGCCACCACCTATGCAGGCATCTGGCAGGTAAGGAGGTCTGAGTTTAAAGAGAGACAAAGGTCTAGCAGCAGTAGTGGATGCGACAGAACCGGCAGCGCCCTCGGCTGATGAGGTGTTGTGGTGCAGGTTCTCGGCCACGCCATTGGGCTCGGCGAGGTTTGCCCTGGCGTCAGAAATAGAGCGGACCTGAGGGATTCGCAGAGGGGTGGAGGACTCCAGACTTGGGGTGGGGCTTGGTAAGGGCTGGAGTGCTTCCCTGAGCTGGAGGAACGACAGGGAGAGGGTCTTTTGTAGACCGCTCTGTTGGTAGAAAGACAGGGAGGACGAGGGGAGGCGAAGGTCTCCATTCTCCTCCGCCGCTCCTCCGATTTCTGCCCGCTCCGCCCACGCCGCCACCTTCTGAAGGACCAGGCGAGCCTCACCGCCGAGTGTTGATGACATCAAGTTGTACGCTACTTGCTCCCGCAAATCATCAATCCCTGGTTCGAGGTGGCGCAGAAGCTCCAGCCTCTCCTCGGACAAACCCTCGAGACCATGTCTCAGGGTATGGAGGGGGATCCCATAAAGGAGCGCCGCCCGCTGCTCCTGTAGCCTCCCTGAGCGTACATCCTTTAAGGCCGTGGTCAGCAGCCCCTCAGACAGCTCCCAGCTTCTCTCAACGTACTCCTCCCTCTGCCTGCGCTGCCTCCTAAGGATGGGAGGACCAAACAGCAGGGTCAGGATGGAGGAGATGGAGGGGGAGAGGGGTTGGTTTTGGCATAGGGGAGACAAGAGGGGCACAGCGAGGGGTCCACTCCTTTATGCCTTGTGTTGGTAACATCACTGCGTCTCTTATGTTTCATCTCTTTTTTATTTTCAGTTTCTGGGCCCTCATTCACACGCAGGCTGCTGCGTGTCTGGTATGCACACACATTCTTTGCGTGTGGCAAAGCCTCTTCACGTCCAGGTGGGACAGTCTGTGAATGGCTGGGGTTACATTGGCACTCACACCCAACCCCTGTGGTTTTGGGATATCCTTCTGTGAAAGTCCTATGTGCTTCAGGGTTGGGTAATCAGACGTGACATAATTGGATTAGTAAAAAAAAAAAAAAAAAAAAATTTTAAGGAGGTAAAATCATTTGTGAAGCACTCCAGTGTTCTCCACATTGTACAATCCTGAGCTGTGACGTTACCGCTCAACAAGAGATAAAAGAGTCAACCCCATTGACTTGCAAGCCTGACACAAACCTGCCCGAACTTCAGAATGATAGACTAATGACAAAACTAATGACAGACAAAACACTGCTTAAAAAGGAGTATTGAGCACATCAACATGGCCACTCAATGGTAGTGATCAATTAATGTGAATCCAACCAGCATAATGGACCCTACATTAATTAGAACAAAGAACCAACCATTTATTGCCATATGTTACAAGAAAAATGCAGCAGAAAATAAGAGCCAAACAGGGGATTATGACACAGTTGCAGTATGAACTAAGTTATTTCAGTACAGAAGATAGGGGTAATCATGTGGGATTCTCCCTTCTCATTTGTGCCACTGTCCTAATTTTGACTTGGAGCGATAAAGTTTTTCTGTGCATTTTCCTTCTGGGCAAAACACCAGAGATATTTATAGAGAGCAATACAAAAACCAGTAAAATAGAACTCACCCTGAGGGTTTGTGATTGGCCGACAGTGATGTTGCTGAGCAGGCAGAGTTCCTCTTGGAGAGGTCAAGTACACCGTCTATCACAGTGAAACAAATTTGTTAGTGGTGTGAGGCTCAGGATTTCTGGATATCATATCCATCGTTTTCTAACTTTAGAATTTGAAGTTAGCAAATGAAGATGCAACAAGACAACGTTGCGCAGGAGGTAGAGCGGGTCGTCAAGTAATCAGAGGGTTCCTGGTTCGATCCCCGGCAGCACGTCGAATCGTCCTTGAGCAAGACACTGAACCCCTAACTGCTCTCGTTGAGCAGGTGTGCGCCTTGCAGGTTGCCACCGCCATCGATGTATGAATGTGTGTGAGTATGGGTGAATGTGAGGCATGTACTGTAAAGCGTTTTGAGTGGTCGCAAGATTAGAGAAGCGTATATAAGATGCAGTCCATTTATAACTAATAAGTCTATTTTTTCATCTTTACAATTGACTTGGACCACAAAAGAATAGTAAAATAAGGTGATGATGTGAAAATTGCTCAATATGTTACCAGTCCAAAACATAATTTGTCATTTTATAAGACAGACAAAGACAGACATCTAATTTTGGCAAAGCTGTACACTGAAAAGAATTGGCTTCAAGTCATTGGATCAACTTAAATATTATTTAAGTTGTTAATAAAAGCATTTGAAATTGAGGTTTTCTCAACTTAAAATGTGCATCTTAATTTCTCAATTTTAAGTTGAGAAGACAAAAAATATATAAAGACATTACAAAACTGATCATTTGATTATCAACATTGAATCCAATTATACTTCTGTTCATCAACTAACTGATTGTTTCACCTGCAAAGTGAACAGATTTCTTATACTGCATTATACTGTATACGCAGGTGTGATCAGGAGAAGATACAATGCTTCTCTCATGCATGCTGGCATGTTTTTACATAATCATTGGAGGCCATTTATGTGTGCCATCACTTGTTCCTCAGAGAAAGAGACATTCTTGCAATCTCACTCTAAAGATAACTTAAACCAGTTGGTTGTTTATTGCAAATAAATGTCAGTAAACGAACTTTTCAAACTGGAAATGGGCACAATTGTCCTCCTTTCCAGCAATCGACGTTTATATAAATTTGTTTTTGCCCGGTTTGTGTGAAAACATTGAGACTATTCCCAACAAAGAGGGATTTCAGTACCTGGCTGGGGTTCCCCGTCCTTCTCCTTCTCGCGGCTGAGTGTGAGGTCCAGAGGGGCGTCCAGAGGGGCATCTAGATCATCTGCGTCCGACAGAGGTGAGGTGTTTCCAGTGGTGAGACCATTCGTGGGAGAGTGGTCATGGCTCTTAGAGGCGTATTCAATGGCAAACTTGTGTATCATCTTCTTCATCAGTTCCTGAGCAACCAGAGGAATGTTGGAGTCACAGCTCAGGGAAACATCTGTCAAGGGGAAAAGAATGTTAGCGATATAGTAAGTTTGAGGATAAAATATATGGAAGGGTTATCACGTAAAAACAATAGCATTGTGTGTCTTTTGAATAGCATTTATACACAAATCAGAAACATACTATCATCAGAAGACACATTTGTCATAAAATATGTCAATGATCAGAGAATTGAAAATCTACAGGTATCACAATTTAAGAATTTTTAATGCTGGTTTTTGCTAAATGTATGACCAATTTGTATTGAAAAAAATTCATTCATTCAAACTTGTGTATTTTTGCCTTTTCCCCCTCTGGTCGGGCAAAGTCCACTAAGTGTTAACACATTTATGTATGCGATTTTCTAGTCAAATAAAATAAAATAAAGGAAATTTAGACTTCCTGGTACAAATAAAGGCCTTAAATACTTTAAAAAAACAACAACTTTAGACTAAGGGTATCACCCACAGACACCGCGAGAAACAGCATAGTTGTAAACTGTGTTTTACACATGTGAGCACATGAGACCAGCTTTTTCAAGCGTCTCAGAGTAGGAAATTGATCCTACTCCTAACTTTTCAAAGATTTTTTTAGAATCCTAGCCCACCGATTACTGATGTTTTGACCAATATTTTGTCAAAAAGTGCAAAATTTTCAAATCAATTTTAATATTTTTATTTATTAAAGTATCTAAATTTGAGAACATTTAATCTACAGTATAAGCAAACAACTAAATAAACACACTTTTGAACTTTTTGATAGATAATAAAATGTAAAAGATTATATTAAATAAAATAAAAAATATTTTTCCCCAAATTCCAGTGAACGCATCATCACTTAGTTTTCCATAAAAAAAGACTACAATATTTTAATTAAGTCTTACTTCTTCGCTGAAAGTGAGTGTAGGAAGCTTCGTAACTTTTATGTGTTTGATTGTTTCTTATTTTTACTCCTCGTCAAACTTTTAGCGTGATTCCTAGGAGTGATTCTCAAGACGCTTGCTAAAATCGCAGGCCGGGATCTTTAGAAATGCAACAAAGAAGGGAGGTTGGAACACACCCAATTTACCTTTTTTGTGGAACACAGCTTGGAGGAACCTGTGAGCTGACTGGCTGCTGTCAGAGATGGTCAGGGCCTGACAGGGAGAGTCATCTGACGGGGAGGAGAGGGGGGAGGCGGCTGCAGGGCCTTGGTCCTGTATGAGAAGGAAAGAGATGTTATTGCTGTCTTGTTGTTTACCCATGGTTTATACAGATTTTTATGGAAAAAAGAAACAAACACAAAAAAAACTAGGACTTGAATGGTTAGGTGAAATTGACAGTATTAAATCTAATTCTTACACTGAGTTTATCCAGGGGAAGGTTGCAGAATGAACAGTGAGAACAGCTGGCTTCGACTGACCAATCACCCACGTCGTCGGGTTCACAGTCTAAGATACAGGTGTAAACGGATACTTCAGGGTTCATACAGGTCAAAGAATTGTGGTCCAAAACTAGCCTCTGGTTGTAATATATCACAGTCATATAGTTAACATGTATCAAAGGCAATATTATTTCTACACAAACAACACCGAGATTAAAAAAAAAAACATACACTCACCATCAAATATGTTGAGGTCTCTAAGCAGCATTGGGCCATAGATTCCCTCAAGAATGCTTTCGAACCCTGTAAGGACCAAAAATTAAACATTTTAGAAAAAAAAACAGAATGCAGCCAATTGTGCAGGCACATTCACACACATGTATCCTTACAAAAGTTTTAGTAAATTAAATTTAAAAAGGCCTGTGGTGCCTGTGACATCACAAATAGGGCTGTCACGATCACTACATTTTAGTTGACAATTAATTGCCATAGAAATAATTGCATTTGACAATTCAAACGTCTTCTTTTGTTCATTTTATGCCACAATATTGACGAAATGAATGAAATAAAGCTGTCACGATACATGTCTACCTATAGGACTCGGGAAGTTTGACGGTTACTATGGGTTGCTATGGAGTCCGGTTGCCATTTTTGGAGGATCACTTTCCATTCAGTTGCATAGAGAAATAGCTAAAATATACAAAATGTACATAAATGGCGAAAGGAAAGGAGAAAAAGAAGGGTCGAGGTTTCACACAAGATGGCTGCAAGATTTTCTGCTGCGGTTTTTCTCCTAACAAGACTTCCAAGTCATCTTTTAACTCTCTTCCGAACGACATTCACGGTCAATAAGAGTGTTCCTCCCAATATGGCGGCTTGCTCCAGAAATGTCACGTCAGCTTCCAAATCTCTATTGCAGAAGAGCCATTTATAGAGAATGGGAAGCTGATGTCACATTGCCTAGACCCTCACGATACAGAGGCCACAGTACGATACGTATCGATCCGCAATACATGTTGATTTTGAATAATGACCATGTCCTTCACAGAATTCACTACAACAGCTGTTCTTTATTATTCTGTATAAGAGCAAATACATGTAGAAAGAAACCAGAAGGTTAATTATGGTGACACACATTCGACAGAAGCAACACGGCTTATAGATCAAATAAAATAATAAATATGTAAACAACTGCTGCGATTCCCATCACATCAAATGCCTTTTCAAACGTCTCTCAAACATTTTAGAGATAGTATACTGAATATTGATTCAATTAATTTATAAATATGTAAACCAGTAGCATCAGCAGAAGTCAGTGTGGGTGGCTGGAGCACGGTGGATGCTAAGCTAAGCTCCCTCTGTTAGCCTCGGGATACGAGGTCCTCTCCTGTACCCGGGGTCTGAGGCTAACAGAGGTAGCTTAGCTTAGTTTAGCATCCAGACACAGGGCGTGGAAAAAGCGGCTCGAACAAGCCCGGCGGGGTCCTCTTCCTCCGGGTGTCCACTCCCTCTCGTGTTTGCCTCTCTGCCGTACGGTTGGCTGTTGGCGTAGTGTAGTTGATGTTCCTTTTTCAATCATCGGCAAGGAATACGTCACGATAATATATTGCCATATGGATTTTTTGAGCACAGCCCTATTGGAAGTGTTGTCGGGTAAAAAACTGCCACAGAAAATCTTGCAGCCATCTTGTGTGAAACCTCGACCCTTCTTTTTCTCCCTTCCTTCCTTTCTCCATTTGTGTTGCCTGGGTGAACTGATTATGGTCTGGCACCGTGACATCAAACAGGAAGCCTGGGAACCAATCTGCGAGCTCATGTTTCATTCGCTCTGGCAGATTGGTCTGGCAACCCTCCCATTCAAACCGATTTCCACCCGACCATTTTACGGTCGGGCCAATCGTAGTCGCCATTTTCCGTCGTTCGGCGCTACGTCACACGTTTCGTTGCTTCGATTGGGTGTAGTTCTATCCAATTGCCGGAGACATTTTGGTCTGTGCCCGTTGCCAACGCCCCTTGGAAATCGAAAATGAACTGAGAGGTTCCAGACCAATAGGCATTTGCGAATTGGTCTACCGATGCCAGGCTAATCTACCTATGCAATTGAATGGCAAGTGATCCTCCCAAAATGGAGGCCGGAGTCCATAGCAACCGTCAAACTTCACATTCCCTATAGGCACTGAACGCAGGAACATGAAAATGCAACTTCACTATTGGTTTTCTTCGACCCAACTGTTGGTTCAAACTTCAACCCGGAAGGATTGTGCGGCTCTGGGGAGCCGGGCTCTAGCTGATCCCCGCCGCAGCCGTGCATTGAGCGAACACACCCCGCGCGGATTTGTACGCGCGGGGATCGCATTCAACCGACAGGTGACACGATCCCTGCCCTGCTCGGCTCGGCTGCTGATCGGTAGAATCAGTAACAAGGTTCACGAAACCACCGATCGGCGTCACACGGACTGGGTGTTACGTTGCGACACTGCTTGGGTCTGGACCCGCCGCCGCGGAGCAACGAGCAGCGTTTATTAAAAACACAGGGACTGGTGTTTCAATACAGCAAAATAGTCCCACTTGGCTGGC